>LOJH01002551.1:0-30035 GCA_001685095.1 Ellobius talpinus
GTTTATTCTCCAAACAGCTTTTATACCAACACATAAACTGAGCGGGAAAATACATCAAACCTGTCTCCTTGGTAACCAGGTGAATGGCGTTTTGTCACATCCACATCTACCTGTCTGCTGTGTATGCTAGCTGTCACGTGGGCTTGAATCAGCATCTCTATAAGGCATTCTCCAAATTACAAAGAAAGGAGCAACAACATCCTGACCCTTTGTTAGGCAGTGACAGCCTGTCTGCAGGGCTATGTGACCACCTCAGATGAGGCCTATGGCTTCAGAGCCTGGCTGCCACACCATATAAAAATATGGGCCTACACAAAACCAAAAAACCAAAATGGTATATTGCTAATAAAATATAGAGATCAATGGAAAGCAACAAAAGATCATAAATAAACCCATACTTATATGATCAATCTGTATTTTTTACCAAAAGGTAGAGATAGTTCAAAGGCGGTGGGGGAAAGATTGCTTTTTTTCAAAAATAATTTCAGGATAACTAATTTTATACAGTGCAAAAGAATGGATCTTATTTCTAATCATATCATAAGCAAATATTAACTCAAAATAAACCATATGTTTAAAAGCTATAAAGCTTTTACCAAAGTTAAAACTATGAAGACAGTCTAAGAAAATATAAGAGTAAATAAATATTCATAGTTAGACAAGATGATACATACCTACAATTCCAGCATTGTTGAGGCTTAAGCAATAGGGTTGCCACAAATTTGAGACAGGGGCAATGGCCCTAGCTTCATTTCTTTTGCTGTGATAAGACATTTAGATAGAAGCAACTCATGGGAGAAAGTGCTTCACTCTGGTTTTCAATTCCAGACTAGAGTTCATTGGTATGGGGAAGTTAAACCAGGAACTGTACATGCACCGCCAAGAGCAGAGAGAAATGAACGTATGTGCTTGCTTGCATGCTGTGTTCAGCTGAATTTCTCTACTCTTACATTGTTCAGGACCCCCTGCATAGGGAACGGTGCCACTCACAGTAGGCTGGGTCTTACTACACCAAGTTAGTCAAGGTAGACAGACCCACAGGCCAAGACCATGTAGACAATCTTTCATTGAGAGTCTTCCAAGGCTATTATTGACTGCATCAAGTTGGCAATTAAAACTAACAATCACAATGATGTTATATATAGACAATTTATGTATATGACATACACTTATAGATGACAGATACAAGTATGATCTCTCATGTATTTATATACTGCATGATTTAATGTATGTGATGTGTTCCAAATAGGAAAGGGGGCCGGAGGTGGTAGCAGATGGAGATTGGGTCTCCTTCAGGATGGTGACAGTATTAAGAAATGTGATAGCGGTGACTGGTGCACAATTATGGGAATACTGAAATTGGACATTTTATAAAGGTATATTGTACAGTAAGTGGACCATATCTTAAGGTTTTATTTAAAATAAAAGGCACCCAAGCTTTTCCATTAATCTCTTTAAGCTGTGAAGGAAAGTAAGGAGGAAAATCCTAACCTGTCTCTGTGGCTGCAGGAGTGAACTAGTGTGAAGGACAGGATACATTAACTACATTTCACCTGTAAAAACCTTCTGTCAAAGATTCCCAGGTGGTCTTTGTAAACGTATCTTTCCCTTTTCACCCAATAGTAATCCTTTAGTAGCATTCAAAAGCCACCTTGCTTAGCTGGTAAGTTACCTGACTCTCAGTCACCAGGGCATCCTTCCTCCCTGTAAAGTGCTGCTCAGTGTACTGATAGGTTGTGCTGATAGGTTGGTTCCCCTACCACTAGATAAAGTAAAGCCTTTCCTATAAGAGCTCCTGGGGGGCAGGGGAGATGGCTTTGTTAGTAAAATGCCTGCAGCACAAGTATAAGGACCTGGATTTGGTTCCCAGGACCCAGGCAAAATTCTCCATGCACTGACTTAGTTCTTCAGCTCCAGGACAAGTGGGAAAGTAGCTAGTGAATTCCTGGAGTTCACTGGCCAACCGTATTAACAAAATTGATGACTCCAGGTTCAATGAGAGACTTTTTTTCTCCAAAATACAATAAAATAAAAATACTATCGAGGATGATGCCTGACATGGCTTCTGACATCCACATGCTTTCACATGCATGTACATGCACAAGATTCTGGACACGAGTTATCCTGTCCCAAAATATGGCTTCCATTAAGATCACATGTCATTACAAATGAAGCCAACCATATTCTGTTTTGTTACCTGTAAACCTGTGGACTGGCATTTGTCTTAATTTCTGCTTTAATTAGTTTTTAGCAAGCATTTATTGAGCGCCTACATTATGCTAGGCGGGAAAGTAGACCCTGACAATTAAGCAGTGAGAGGATTACTCATACTCTCTTTTACTTGAGGTGTCTTGTGCAATGATACAAATGCGATGAATTGTATGTTAGTGATAGATACCATGTGAGGCCAAATAGACCAAGTACATACCGTGATATGGCCAAGTAGAGAATGCAGAACCAGAATGGTCAGCCCAGTCTCTGTAAGCAGTTGACATTAAAGCAATGACTGGAGAAAATGTAAGTGGAAGCTTTGTTTCACCTGGAGGAGTTTGTTGCTGATGGTGTTCATGAAACCAGGTGTCCCTTTGTAGTCTAAGCTGGCCTTGAACTCACTTCAATCCTCCTGCTTCAGACTCACAAATACAGAGATTATGAATGTGTGCCATGGCTCCTAGTTGAGAAGAGTTTTGTTTCATTTTGTTTTTGACTAGGAGAATGGCCTCTGAAATTTTTCTGAGGCAGGAGAATTCCTAACATGGTATAGGAACAGCAAAAGCTCCTGGTTGAACGTATGGAAGGTGGGGACAGAGAGCTGAGATGACAAGATCATCTGTGGCACTTGAGGTTAACATGGCATTGGTTCTGATTCTGAAGATAGTAGAGGTGAGCCGCAGAGTTCTGACAGGTGCACGACCTGTGATTTGGGTTTTAAAGTCATTTTCTAGATGTTTTCTGAAAGCAAACTCTAGTGACACAAGGGCACAAGAGCAAAGTCCACATAGGAAACTGGATGTCATGTCTAATCTTTGACCTTCTTACATAATACATACATACACATACACACACATACATACATAGACACACACAGTACACACGCCAGTTGTCAGTTGTTGCCATCACAGAAAATGAGTTCTTTCCTAAAGTCAGCTTCTCTGAGGCATAATGAGAGCTAGGAAGCCAAGAAGTGGAAGAAGATCTGAAATAAACCAGGTAACCCTTCCAGGGACTTGGATCCAGTCAAAATACCCCACCATTGGAATATAAAATGTTGATGAATAAGAATGAAGCCCCAAACATGAAACATGACACCAAGTAATCCTACCTTCTCATTTGACTGCAGGTTGCTGTTGCCAGCAAAAGCAATAATCATATTCTACCCGGAGATCCAGCCTGCTGGTACCCCATCCTCCCCGTTGAATGTCTTTGGGGTATATTTTATCACTTTGGTTCCCTGGGGGCAATCTGAGGGTCTTTGAATCTCTTCCTGCTGTGCTGAATTACTGGTATTCCTGTGCCTTGAAGAACCATTGCCTCTACTGAGAGAGCAAGCTTCCCGAGCCGAGCCGGAGGTAGAAGTTTAAATGCACACCAGCATGCTGATAGCAGCCGGAGAGCCCACCGAAGCCTGAAAGTTGAATTCCTTATTCCCGTCTCACTGTTATTCCTTTGTGTAACACAGACATTTTCTCTGCTCTGTAATCCTCTGCAATGAAAAGGACTTAAAAATCCCTCCAGGGTTTCTCCCTGGCTGTAGCCTAACATATGCCATTCAGGAAATCTGACCCCGTGTGTTAGGTGTTCTCTCATCGTGGGCTGAATGGGCTAAACAATGCAGAACGAACGAGTCTGACAGGAGGTTCAATAGCTCAAAATGCAATGCACAGGGTGGAAAGAGAGTTCATTTGATTAATGTGAGCACTGTGAACTTCGGCTAAAAGAAAACCCCCAAACATGCTGACATACCACCGGGCATGGAAGACAAAATGTAGAGCGAGGGACAAAATGAATACTGTTTAAAAAGGGGGGGTCTCTGCAGTTTCGGATACTCAAATTCTTTGCTTCGCTGAGGTAAACTGCATGCAGTCTACACACCCCACGGGAAGCTCTCATGCTGATTTGGCTGCATGTCAATTTTCTCATCTGATTTCTGAAGGGAACTACTTGTGATGGTCCTCTGCAACCTTGTGTGTCGTTTGCTAAGTCATTCCTACTCATGCTGGAACGGTCTCTACTCTGCCACGGAAAGTGGCATGCCATCAGACAGAAAAATGCACGGACAAAGAGCTCAGTAGCAACTCTGGCAGCGAGGACCCGGGGAGACGCACGGAAGATGAGCTGAGTTGCTGAGCGGTGGGCTGACAGTGTATCGGCGTTCAGGATGTTGCACGTGAGCGACTTGCCTCCTCCCAGGCGACACTCGTGGATCTGGTAGGTGTTGCTGTAGCCGCAAACCTGATCTAACACTTCACAAGCAGAACTGGGAGGTGGCTTCATGCTTAAACATGAATGACGAGAAATTTCAAATAAGCAGATGCTTGCGGGGAGCTGAGCGCTTTGTAAAATTATACAATGTTTTAAGCATAGCAAGAGCTCTTTTACTTTTTCCAGATAGGAAACATTCTTTACTTTCTGATTTTTGTTTTAATTTTAGGAATACAGATTAAACTGAGTGGAGTTTTTCCTTAGTGATAAGGAATCTGCTTATTCAAGTCAGGGTGAAGTTTGTGAATATTAATTTTTCTTGACTTGAACTTTAAAACAACACTTTATTTCTAAATATTTCATCTATTAAATTCCTACAAAAAGGAAATAGAAAGTACTGGGCAGTTATTACAAAACTATGAAGACTTTTAAAACCATGTCTGAATTCGTGTTTTATGTGGCTCATGGATTATGTTTTTAGTCTGGTACTTTTTGTTTATGTATTTTGGCAGTACTGGGGATGGGACCTAGGGCCTCACACGTGCTAGGCGAGCTGCTCTACTACTGTGCTATAGCTAAGCTCTAACTGTGCACTTCTGAACTACAGAAGAGATTTAGATTAGTTTGCGCTGTTTGAAATATATTTGTTGTCTGTGAACTGTGGCTCCATTGTGGGGGCTAATGGCTTTAAGAAATAGGGAATTGCAGGTGGCAGGGGAGCAAAGAATAGCACAGTCCAGAGCCAAGCAGAGACTTGTTGGTGTCCCAAGAACTGATTTGTGCCCTTGAACAATTCCAGATTCATTTATTCCAAAGGAACTTGCGCATGTATTTTAAACCTGAGCAGTACACACTGTGGTTCTAGAGGGCAGATGGGATAGTTGGCCTGATGATTTGCACAGTGTCTAGCCTGGGACTCCTTGCTGTCTTCACTTTCAACAATATTGATGAGTAAATCATCAAGAAATCACAGCACTCTGATTTTTCATTTTGTACATAGTTAGTCCTCATATGCCAAACCACAAGGTTTCCTGATAATATTTTCTTTCTAAAATTCAGGAGGCATGCTAGGGAAAGGCGCTTAGAATTCGTATTGTTTCTTCAGAATTGTTGAATTTTAAAGAGAAATTTGATTAATTGGTTCAAAAAAGAGTTATTTTCCTCTCATTTTGTATAAACATATCTGACTGTGGTCTTTAATTGAGCTATAGAAGTGCTTAGCACAGTATCTGGTCCAAAGAACTCAACATATACTAGCAACCCCACTTCTGTCTCCTTTATGTCTGTTTAAGGCAGTCATAAAGTCTGTTCCCTGAGCAGAACATCAGTGTTCTGCAAAGAGATGACTAGGGGCAGGAAACACTTGTTAGGTTTCAGAACTATGCTGTGTGAACAATGCAATGGGACTTTCTAGAAAGCAGGTTGTTTTAAGAAGAGAAAGGTTGAATTAAGCGTATTTGATCTCGCGTTCCCTTTGGGAATGAAATATCTATGGAAGCTTAGTGGATGGCTGGTTCAGTTTGGAGAGTGTGATAGTGTTCCATTGAGATGGGACTGCCGGAATGAGCCTGATCCATATAGCTGGGAAGTCTAGCTTCTTTGAGTTTGGATGGATGAGGACTCCCATGGTCCTGACTGGAAATGAGCTTCCAGGGCTTGCCTTAAAGTGTTGTGGAGATTGGGACCAGATGAGAAGTCTCAATGTAGGTCCTGGCACAAATGAAATGTCCCCAAACCAAGCTGATATCAGAAACACAATAAGAATTAATATGGGTATGATGTGCTGACTACGGTATTTAAATAAGACATAAAGGTACTTAGCTCAGAATCAGATACAAAGAGCTCAACATATACAGACAATCCCATTTTTGTCCACTTTAGCTTATCTGCAAGTCAGTTAACTGCTGAAAATTCCTATTTTGTTTTTAGCTATAATGTACTTTACAATTCATTTTTTAAAATATTCTCTTAACCCTAGAAATGGTTGATTCACTCATCTTTCCAATATACATTTGTTGAACACTGGATATTCATCAGCTACTGCATTTGGGTTTCTGGAAATGGAGAATTTGATAGTTGTATAGCTATCAAATAAGATGAACCAAAAAATTAACAAGCAACTCTAAATTGGGTGTTAAAACTGCCATATATGTGTGCATGCTTTGCCCTGGCAACATATTATTGAAGATATGCTTGAGTTCAATGGGGTTATAAGAGGAAGTGGTTCATTACTAGAATACTGATGGATAGGTAAGTTATAGGAAAATAGAAAATCAAAGACAGACCTTCCAGTCACCATATAGCAGTGCCGAATTCACTTGGGGGTGGAAGGAATGTTGCTGTTCCCAAGTCACAAGAAGAGAAGAGACGGCTTTAAACAACACTCAAAGGGCAGACCAAGCTGACTGAACCCCAGAAAGCCATGAGGAGCCCACAAGTATAGTCAAGCAGGAAAGGATGCAGCTCAATGAGACACCAGCCTGGAGGCGGAAGCTAGTTCGGGTGGTTTCTATGGAAGCCAAGGGTACTTCCAAAGAAATGGAGTTGTGTTCTATTTTAACAAGACAAAATTTAGACAAGGCTGCTAAGCCCACAGGAGTCTGTTTGCCTTTCTCTGTAGTCTTTGAGGTGGAGCAATGGCACTCTGAATGTGAATGGGGTCACAATTACAGGGCTGAATTATAAGCAGAAAAATATTTTCAGGTTTTGACAGTGGAAGGTTTAGAAACCTGCATAAGAAACTTTGTAAACTTTCTACACTTAGTGACTGGTCTCTTTTTTACATAACTCCTTAAGGGTTAAGAGTGAGTTGATTCCAGTTGAACCAATATGACTTACACAGGTTTTAAAGTTAGTTTGCCTATATATTTTTTTCCCATTGAACTACAGCTAGCAGTAAATTCAAATGACAAATAAAACTGCATTTTCCCTTTTCAGTTACTTCCAATTCAGTTAACTCTACGTAAACAATCATTCTAATACTCTACCGGAACTAAACTTAAAGGAATCTCAGAAGAAATCCTTCAGTAATGGGAGTCCTTTACCCAGTAAAGTGCACCCCGCTCATCTACTTCATAGTCAGATACTTTATTCTGTGCTACTCCTTAAAGTTGGCTGCACCTAGACTTGGTGTTTCCAGGAGGTCAGATGATGAGATTAACTGAGTACCATAGCCATTCACACAAGGAACTAAGTGACTAATTTGTTACCATAACCAGAAATGAGTAAATATTTATTCTCTGAACTAAGAGAAAATCCATAGAGCCTGACAGCATGTATTTGCTGCTGCTCAACTCTGAGCAGACGCTAATGGTCAAACCGTGCAAGAGCCAATTCTGACAACCATTAGGTTATAATTCTGTGTGTGGTTCTTTTGTGAAGTGCAGCTTTTCCGTAGCTCAGAAATAACCCTTTGCTCTAATAACCTCACCATCAGGAGGAGAAAAAAAAAACTGCCTGAAACTAGGTTTCTGTGATGAGGAGAAAAGGGCAGTGAATTCTGAGTAGTCACAAAATCTGGATGCCCTATCTTTTGCTGATAGGCACTGGTAGGTACAGACAGAAGAAAAAGGCATTTCAATCAACAGCTAATTTATTTATAGACACCCAAGCTGATTCTTTTTGGTGCTATAGATAGCATTCTTCTCTTGAGATTTTAGCCATACACGAAATAAGCAGAAAGAAGTATCTGCAATCCTATTTCCATGAGAAATAAAAATGTACACGATGCTTGAAAAACTACATTTAAGTGGTCTTCCTTCGCTATTTAATGGAGTTTCCCACAACCTACTCAAACAGCATGTGCACGTATGTCAATCATCCATCATCCACTGCAGACTCACTGTGTTCTGCCTGGAGCTGAGTGTTGTTAAGGGATTGAGAAAGAAGTACGGATGCACTTGTGTTGAATTGGGGACAGACAAACAAACCCTATGAGATTATTATTTTTCTGACGAGGCATGCAAAAGACCTTTTTTCCTCAGCAGACAAAAGAGCAAGAAGAAATGTGTTCTTATTCAGTCTAAATGGTACCTAGAACTTCTAAGCTGGGTAAAACAGTTGGCTCAGGCTATCAGTTCAGTAGAAGAGCTAAAATTATCCTGAGAGTTGATTGCAGGAAGGGATGTTCACTTGCTCCTAAGACCTTCCTCCCTGCAGGAGATACAGTTTCCTCTTTATTGCATAGCTGAATCAATAAGGGCAAAGTTCCCCAAGCTGACTGCAACAAAGATTCCAAGTCTGGAGGTCAACTGGCCAAGTATTACCGAATCTGATAGTGGTTTCCGAGTTCTGCCTATAAAACCACAGGCCTGACAGATCTTGCTCTCAGTATTGACTAAAGGTTGCAGGTTCATTCACTTTCTGACCACTCCTACCCTGCAGCTCCCCCAGTCAGTACTCTTGTGCTAACACAGTTGGTCTGAGGGCTGACCCCATTCCCTTTAGGATAGCACAGGAATTCAGTTTCCTCCTGATACTTAGAAGGCAGAAGAACTAAAACCTTCACCTATGCTCCTCTACCAATCCAAATGATATCATAGATGAAATTAAGCATCTTAAAAGACAACCAAGCCCTAAAATGTATCAGTTGATCATTTTAATGATATTTCTGTCAACAATTAATGGTAGATTTTTGAATTGCCATGCCCGCTGCATCAGTTTTTAGTAAAGCAATCCTAAAGTATCTCATGCAAATTAACCCAACTTCAAACAATACTTCAAAATATTGCTTAGGTTCATGAGTGATTCAGTGTAGGTAGAATGCAAAGAAGTATCCAAATCACAGCTACCCTCATGATTAACTTCCCTTTTATGCAGGAATAAGACTGCATTCGTTCATTCACTAACTGACATTGTTGAAATTGCTCCTCTGTCGTGCTTGTGGTCAGTGGCCCCAGTGATGGAACACTTAAGAAGGATCTGTCCTCGCCACTTTCCTGTGCAGGAGGACCTTACCCTCTAGTTAGTGAGACAGACACCTGCCAAGAAGATGATCTGAGATCGTCCATAAATAGTTGTAACATAAAGTTCTGTGGAGCCCCATAGAGAGCTAGCTCAGGCTTCAGAGAGAGGGTGGCATTTGAACTTCATGTCTCTGGGGGCTGAGGGAGGCCCTCCAGATAAAGGCACACAGAAAAGTACATGACTGATCTAACCAAGATAAAGCCTACAGAATGACTTCTACATTTTATGTATGTTAGAGGCTTAATATTAACTATAGAATGTTTGGTCTATAGTTCAGGCTTATGACTAACTAGCTCTTATATATAAATTAACCCATTTCTATTCATCTATGCCTTGTCACAGGGCGAGGACTTCTACCAATCTGCTGGCATCTTGTTTCTTTGGCTGCTGGCTGGCATCTCTCTCGCTCTCCACTTCTTTCTCCCTGTATTCAGTTTGGCTTTCCTGCCTAGCTATATTTTGTCTTGCTATACAAAGCAGCTTTTATTATCAACCAATGAGAGCAACATATATTCACAGCATAAGAGGGGTTATCCCACAGCATGTTTCCACACATTGCATGTCACTCACTGAAGTGAAGTGGAATGTGAGTTCCATTAGAGACAGAATTTTTCCAGTTTTGCTAATTGACATATGGATATAGATATGTTGGTATAGATGGTATAGACAGATGTAGATATATGTACCTCTATGCTTAGACTAACACTTAGCACTTAACAATACTCATCAAATACTTAAACTAATAAATAAGTGTGTGTGTTGGTGGTAATTGTCCTACTTGATATGTACTTATATCCATAAATTTCAGTGACTTTGTATAGATGACATATGACAAGCCTTGGTCAGTTGCCCTCTTACTCCTAGAACGCTTGAAAACTTATTTGCCAACTAAGATGGCATTCCAGTCTTTAAGCTGACACAGCGAAGTTCCCAAGCACTGAAACATCTGGTTGGCTCTGAGCAGCACTGTAAGCTACAGTCAGAACACAGCAACTTGGAGGTGTGTCTGTCACACAAGTAGCAAATATTCAGGCTCTGTGACATTTTAGGAACCTCAGCTAAAGGCCCTTGGTGTTTTATTGATTTCAGGTAATTAATCAGAGGCTCCAGCAATGCCCTGCAGTCTTCAAAAGGTACACATTGTAATGGCTCCCAAGCTAGACTAAGCTGCACACTAGCATGTGCATTAGTAGGAAGCATTGTTCAGCAAAGTTGCAGTCATTCCTCAAAAATAAGTAAGACAGGACACGACTTAGAATTGGAATTCTAATACACATAATAAAGCATTATCATCTTTTGTCACAATGACACTTCATTTTATAAGGACATTAAGAGCATGCATTGTGTATGTGTTGAAGCACATATATATGTCTATGTCATATTATTTGGACAAAGTTCATGGGGGAATACTGTGAAATCACCGTTTTATGATTTTTCTTTTCCCTCCTGAACAAACTCTACATAAATTAAAATGTATCACATTGTTTAAAAACATAAAATACCTACTTTTGCCAAAGATAGAGTCCCTTATGTACACTGATCTGTTCATCATGAGAAACTGTGTACTCCTATATCTGCATTACAGATAAGGCTTGTATAATGTTAATTTTCCTGGAACACACACTGAACAAAATCTGAATGAAAACTCAGTTCTGCATGACTCTAAAATGCTTGCTCTTTAAGCATGTGTGAAATACAATTTGCATAATTACTGATTTCTTGGTAATGATTTTAACTTTTAAGTTATCATGCATAAGCATATAAATATTTAAATTTTAGTTAATGAGTATATTTACATTCTTTTGTGACCTTTATAAACAGAAAACATTTATTATACAGTTTGTTGATGAGTAATGATCTTGTCTAAAAATATTTTGATTGCCTACTGAAGCAGTTAACAAATTTTTATGGTATTTTTGCTATGGGCAAAGAGGGACTACAGAAGATACACTGTATACAGACATTGTAGCATATAAGTGAGAGATACAGCTCTTCTTATTAATTTTAGATAACGAATCTTGTACCTTCAGGACCCAATTGATAGATATCAACCATCTATCAGTAAGGACCTACCTTCATTTTTTATTGCTAATTTCACTTAAAGTCCTGATTTGTTATTGTTCCTCAGTCTTATCACGGAAACTCAACCAGCAAGTCATTTATGCCAAAGAAACATTGAATGGAAAATGGATAACTCCAGACTAGGTAAAGACCAGTGTATATGTAGATAACAGTGACACTATTTGTCAGTAGACAGTGGACAGTGCACAAGATGACTAGCAATAAAACAAACTGAAGGAAAGAACCATAACTCACATGGAGAAGATCCAGTAGTATGGACTTAGAAAGGGAAGAACTCTGCCTGTTGACAAAAGGAGTATACCACATGGGATGATCATTATATCCGAAAATGTGTTATAAGGGGAAAATAGACTAAAATAGATACTCAACAAGCATAAGTTGCCCTATTTGCTCAACATTGAATTTACAATGTCTAGAATGGTACTGTTGTCCATCAATATTTGCTAAATGGATGACTAAATAAATAATCCAAGACATCCAGCTCATTTGGATTAGTCTAGCTGTCCACAAGGGACTAATTGGCTTGATGTGCAGGCTGGGTAGACTCCTACCTCAAGCTGTACTGCATTTCTGTTTTGTCAAGGTGTACAATGCACTTCTGACAAGGACAGGGAGCCCTTAGAATCCGTGGACTCTGCTTTCAGCTCCATTCTTTACCAGAGAAAGCCAGAGAAAAACTCCCCGAGCTGAGTAAGTCAGAGCTCTCTATCCTTCCCAGAGCTTCTTCAAGCTTCTCCCCACCTCTCAAATTCATGATGAAAAATTTGATATTAAAAACAATATATAATGACTTCAAATCCATTTATTTGACCCCATTTCTAGAACTTATAGTATCCTTCCTCATGACTCTTGAAGGCAATGCATATCTATTTCCTCAGTGGAAACAATACCCAGACTATGGAACTTATGGCCAATGAGTCCCCCATATCAGTCTATCCCTATAACACCAGAAGTAGTTAAAACCTTCTCAGTGAGATAAAGCTAGTAAAATCAGAAATGGTAATATCTATGGATCCATTTGGCATGTTTCAACAACAGCAGATATTCCTGCTTAGGTGGGACAAAGAAATAAATAACCTGTAGCTATGACTCTATAGAACTCAGTCAAGTAGGGAGAAAACAGATGTGAGCAAATACAGCTTGTGGTCTTGTCAGCTTCAGCCATAATAGAAGCTTTTATTAACAGGAAGTGGCAGTTTGAGACGAGGGAAAGGACAGAAGATTTATGGAAACATGAGACGGTCCAACAAATTGAAAGACTTGAAAGATGATTTCATGGTGAATTCTGACTCACACAAGAAAGGGAAAGTTAGGAAATTAATCAAGCTGCATATCATGTAAGGTCTGTCTTCTGAGACAGGCTAGGAAACTCCCCCGCCCCCCATAAAAGCTTTGAGAAGCCAAGGAGGTCTTGGGCAGGAAGCGTTCTGGCTAGATTGATGACTTACAAGGATGATCAAGTAGACTACATTCAAGGCAGGAGAAACATTAATAAGCTTACAGCCATACTTCTTAGTGGTGACATAAACTAGGGGACCTGCAGCCAGAAAGGAAGGAACTTAACTCAAGAAAGGCCGGAAAGGAAGAGTCCTGGAGACTAGATAACCTGGTCACTTAGACTAGTTTATAACTTTAGCAAGCTTTGGCAGGCCACTGGCTCCGGGTTGGCTTCCCACAGCTGTGAAAGGGCCCTAATTTGATTTTTTTTCTTGCTACTGATGGTGGTGATTAGCTACAGGAAGAAAGAATAAATTTCATGTTGCTAACTGAGCATGTGTGTGCGTGTGTCCACCAGCGTGTTACTTGGCATTGAAGCACAGTAATACACAGTTTTTCACAAACATCTGAAAAAGTAATGACCACATTTAGAGTACCTGAGGTGCTTTATTCATGTGTCATTTCAGTCCATTACATTGTCCCCAACAAGTCACTCAAGGATATGTGCCTAATAGGAGACAGAACTGGTCTACAGGCATGCCTATTAAGTCTCCATGCCTGTCTGAATACTATTATGCTAAAATCAGAAATGAAGAAATCAGTGGTGGCTTGGTTAAGAGGCTCAGCTGCATACGGTGTCTGTTTCACAGCTAAATTCATGAAAGGCTGTTTTCAAAAGTTTATCTGTTTAAATACAAATAATAAAGAGCACTTTAGGTCCCTGCCATAGATAAACATGGCCCATTTGTCAAGATTCGTGTTATTGTCCATTCTACCCACTCTGAATTCTCAGTGCTGACACATAAGCCCATGCTCTTTTATTTGTTCCCAATTACAAATCTAAGTCTTTATATAATGATCTTTCATATTTTAGGGGCTGTTATTATATCATCTGTGATATTAGCTATGCAATAGCGTAAGAGCTGATGCTCATGCTTTGAGGGCAGTAGGTAGTTGTTGAAAAGCTTTGTCTGCTGGCCTCGGCCAATTTGATTTTCTCAACTAGAGGCTTTAGGTCCAGTTTGTTTGGCTACGTAACCCTGAGTCTGACACTGAGTCTGATACAGACTCTTCCTCTGTATCTCTATGCACCATCTTCTCTCCATTCCACGTTGTTTGGATGTTATCACCGGAATCTGCCAAAAANAAAACCCGGGCCAGGTAGAGGACCAGGCAAGCCTGCCATGGGCTCTGTTCCCATCTCTCTTGTGGGAATGTTCTATGCCTAGCTATCATAAGGAACTTTGTAAAAATGGAAAAAAAGAATAGAGACCTTTTTTTAACTACATCATTAAGTGTTGTATGTTTCCAGCTTTAATATGCTATGATATAATCAAATATGGAAGCCTATTCCTAAAAAGAGAATTTTAAAATTGATAAATAATACTCTGTGCTTAACAACAAAAAGCAATTGGCTTTCTTTTCTTCTTTTGGGTTTTTATTTTAAATGATTTTGACAAAGGATGTTAATTCATCAAATACCAGTTGCCTTCCAGTTGGTTGCCACAGGACTTTTGATGCCGCTGACCCCTTAAAGGACAGGCAGATGTCACTGTCTTTTGGTTACCTGACCAAGAAATGTACATATTTCTTGGACATTGCCTTTTATTTGTTATTTTGAGAAAGGCAGTATTTTTAATGCTTGAAAAAATTTAATACAAAATATTGTACTAAATAATGTACTAAATGAAATATTAAAGAAAATTGCTCCCATATTTTAATTAAATATTTTAGTAAGCATTCTCCCGTTTAATCCAATTTTAATTGCATTATTAATTGTTATGAAGAAAATATTCCTAGGGAAAAAGCCAAACCAATGTTCTAATTGCAGCTTTTACTGCTTTGCCTGATAAAATGCCTTTGATTGGTGCTGAGCCAGAAGGACTTGATTGATAATATCTGTCTCGGATGTCACCCTGGGAGAAAATAAAACCTCAGTAGACTTGGTGCATTGCAGCTGTCTCTGCTGCTCCAATTTCTCTGTCCCACTGACGTCATTGAGAGATTTCAGAGCCGCCCAGGGTGTCTAGTAAACCAGCAGGTAAATGAAAGGAAGAAACAGAAAAACACTGATTCATAATGCAGCCCTCACTCCAAAGAGGTGGCTGCCCTATTCTGTCAAATAATGTGCAGTTTTTTTCCTTTCCTGCACAAAAAAAAGAAGAAGAAAAAGGAAAGGAAAGAAAAGAAATATTCATCAGTATTCCAGAAATGTGGGAAAGCCTTCACAAGGAATGCGAATTGCATAAGCCTTTCTGGAATCAGATTGTAGTGCAATGAACCATGTTTGTCCGGAGTTCTCAGATGTCATAACCCACATCCAGTTTGTCTCTAATCAGGCCACTTTCTAATGAAGCAGAAAATGGCCTAGGAAACAGCTTTCCCTGGTGACAGGGCTATTCCAAACAGTGTGGCTCAGCACCAACACCATTCCCTCCTCCTCTCTCTTCAGGGGCAGACTTTGTCAGTTCTGAACTCAGGGCCCCTTCAAAAGGTCAGGAATGCAGTGTGGAGTTGCAGTACTTCCTAGAAAGAGGCTTTTGTTTGCAATATATATGGTGTGTGTGTGTGTGATATTTTATATGTTTAATACATTAAATGTATGATAAATTCTAAACACCAAGGCATCTTCCCACAACAAACCTTTTCTCAAACCTGTCACATGGCAATTTTGTGACTTGGCTGAACATTAATGTTAAAATATGTTCAAATGCTAATTTTCATCTGCTGGGCTACTTGGCTGCTGGGGAAAAAGGGAATAATCTCCATCCTCCTCTTCTCATTCCCTGCCAGAAATAACTGGGAAGGGCTCACAAGAGCCTAGTAGCTTTCAATTCATATATGCAGGCAACAAACTTCACTGCATACAGCCAGTCATAACTGAATCCTCCCCGCTCCTATGAATTCACAAAACACTGTGGCTTTCATTTTCTAGCAATTTAATTGTCATTTTATCCAATCCTATGATCTACCTTTGTAGATATTAAGCATTGATTGGCATGAGTTATGTGCTTTGAGGTAAGGGGTAAGAAGGCACAGTTGGACTTCCTAAGGTTAGAAAAGTGAGGAAAAACAATGGATCCGCATATACCTATATCTTGAGGAGAATAAGGTTCAAGGTGAGGTATAATATCTGACAATGAACTTGTATTAAAAGGGCATTTCCAAGAACCGTCTAAGGATTCATGAGATTTCTAGCAGTGAAGGCAGTGGATAGTGGAGCCATTTTAGGCCAAGTGTCTACCTGATTTGAGGGATGACAGGAAGGACATATGTAGCAGGTTTTCTTTTGGGTCACCCACCAGCTCTCAAATCGTGGCACGGAGACTTATTAGTAATTGTGAACATTCGGTCTTAGCTTATAACTTAAA
Source organism: Ellobius talpinus (assembly GCA_001685095.1). Lineage (NCBI taxonomy): Eukaryota > Metazoa > Chordata > Mammalia > Rodentia > Cricetidae > Ellobius > Ellobius talpinus. The sequence goes on from LOJH01002551.1 coordinate 16,278, forward strand.
TTAACCTGTTTCTCTTCATCTATGTTTTGCCTTGAGGCTTTTTACTGTTCTTTGATTCTGTATGTCCTGTCTGTGCCTAGCTGACTGGCAGCTGCATGGCTGGCCCCCTGGGTGTCTCCCCGTTTTTCGCCTTCATTCTCTTCTCTCTCCCCCCTTTCTCAGAGTCTTCCTTCCATTCATTCTCTCTGCCCCACCTGTTCGTCTCCTATGGGCCATTCAGCTTTTTATTAGACTAATCAGGTACCTTAGGCAGGCAAGATGAAAGAGCACCACATCTTTACATAATTAAACAGATGCAGCGTAAAACAAATATAACGCATCTTTACACAGTTAAAGGAATATTCCACAACGTAAACAAATGAAACTCGTCTTTACCTCATTACAGTAATAGTCCATAGGAGATACGGATACAGAGGCTGTTTTGAAACACAATGCTGGGATCTGACGAAAGCAAGGCTGGGCCTTTGGTGGCTCTTTGTAAATACCAGTGTGAGAGATTTGTAGGGGAGGGGAGACAGTTACATGCTTTAACCAGAAAATGAAACTCACCTGTGCTTTAGTAAAATTGACTAGGAACAATGTGTGAAACATATGAGAGAAGGGGGAAAAAGAGCATCGCTCATGATGGCTGCAGTTTCATGGAGAAAAGCTATGGGGAAAAACATCAAGTAAGTGGGGTCATAAGAGTTCACTTGGTGAAATGTTTTATTGAGGATGAGTTGTTTGTCGGACAAGTTGTAAGTCTGAGATTATAGCAATTATAGACAAGTTTTCTAAGTCTTATTCAGTACAGGTAGGAATGGGAGGGGGTCGGGCACTGCTAGAAGTCATCAGATGGCGTGAGGGAGAATGTACAGCACTTAGCGCTGCTATTTTGAATAGAAGAAAATTAGGAGTTGGGCTAGGAGTTTCCGTGCTTGTGGGAACATCTCAAACAGTCTTTGGGAAAAGAAGCTTGCTTTACCAGGCTAGCCTGGTACTGTTGGGGCTCCTGGAACACGCGTGGTGTCTGCACTTTTCCTGGGGTGATGAGAACAAGGAGCTATTTGCCACCAACAGACCAAAGAAATGATTCCACCCAAGCCTAGTTGGGTGAACCAATGAGTTTAAAGAAAGTAAACTCCAGGGGCATGGGTGAAGGGCTGCCAATGAGAACCTGAAGAGGGATTAGCCCCAGAACCATTGAAGTTTTACCTATCAGGCTTTAAGCAGCTTACATGTGTCTACTGTTCTGCTTTGCTGGCCAACTATGAGCTGCTCGAGCTCTGACTCATGTGCCTCCTGAGCCCACTCTCCAGGGAATGTTAGTGGGCACAATCATTTGAGGATCTCCTGTGGATAATTACAGATATTCTGATTTCAAGACAGCAGGGGTATACTATACCTGAAAGCCTGTTCCGCAGCGGCATGAGGCTACAGGCTTGGGTATGATGAGGTGTGGGGACAGGAGACACCATCTGGATATAGACTGTTCTCATAATCAGTTGAGAACGGTTGGTTTAGAAGATTCTTACCATTGCACAAACATTTTCCAGAAGGTTTAATTTGGTAAATTGTTTCCTATCCCACCTATCATTTACAAAGCTTGGTTGGAATATATTTATCTTCATTGTATGATTTTGATAGCTTCATGAAAGTTAACTTTAAGAGAATGTTGGGAGCTTATCTTTCAATGGTGGCAAATAGCTCCATCATTGTTTTGTGTTGCCACTGGACTTATTTCCAGATATCTATATATCGTAAAAATGTTATTTCATGTATTATATGGGGAGTCTTGACACTTGAAACTAGAGTGCCTACAGGCATGTGAGTGACCTAATATTTCAGGTAGAAACAACTGTTTAATGTTCACGACCCTTTGTTTCTTTTTGCTTAGAATGTAGATTCGGTCAAACTGGCCCTCCCTCCTGGTTCTCCCGTCCATCCCCTTGCACAGTAGCATCTTAAGATTTTCTGTTTACATGACACTGTCCACTCTGGCCATACATCCTTAGAAACCATGCCTTCTCCTTCCTCTCTGGGCCCACTGTGCTGAGTGGAGCCTTTCTTACATGTTCAGTCCTTAGGAATCAAGGGAAATGCCTGCTCACCTGAACGTGCTTTTGGCAATGGAGACATGGTTTTCATAGCAACGGCTAAAGGTTTCATTGTCTCCAATAAGAGCCTCTTTGTGCTTCATGTCAATGTGAAGGCTGTCATCTCTTATGATCTCTTTATGTAACTGCCCAGAGCTGAGGCACATACAATGATAGCAGCAGCAGCTGCCACAGTTCCTGACTTTTTAGTATGTGCCATGTTTGTGTCTCCTATGAGAATAGCTCACTCAGTCTGGTTCATTGTTCTAACCCTCAACTTGCAGATGAAGAAATAAATGGCCAAGTTATTGTCCAAAGTCGCTCAGACCATTAAAAAAGACCCGAGAAAGTTGAAGTTAATCAAGTATTTCTGTTTCTAAAGCTTAGGCTCAATATCTACTGGCAATTGCTAGGTGACACATAGTGAATCCGTAAGGTAAGATACGGATTGTATCTGTACTAAGCTCTAGGGCGGTGGTCTCATAGAAACGGGGTTACTATTGCACATATCTATCAGTGAGGGGAGCTACCTGATCTTATCACCACAGTATGAAGAGACTCAAAGGTTTCTCTATGGAATTTCATAGTGATTTCTTTGGTCTCTTGTACAGCTGGATATAAAAATATTCTTCTCAAAAGTCTGATTTTGGTCTTTCCCAGTACAAAGCATGTTTTAAGAAATAGCCACTGTGCAGGGAGCCGAAGACCATGCATGAATTTCATCTTGGTTTTGTAGTTCCGAAGCTGGGTGATTCGAATCCTTCACCCTTCTGGGGCTCATTTCTTAGTTGTTCGCTCAATGACCTACATGGAAAAAATATCTTCAGTTCACTGACACATCCTTGCTCATATCTCTGTTGTGTTTCATTGCCACTGAGAAAACTTAGAAGCCCACATATATTTCATTTAGTGAACTAAATAAAGACTGTGGTTACTGTCTCCATAGAATGTTGTTACTGTTTTTTTTTTGTTGTTGTTGTTTTAACTCTTTCTGTTCTTTGCCCTTTGGGGGCCCGCCACCCAGCTCCCTATTAAATCACAGAATCTTTTCCTTATGAATGCCCGGCCGTAACTTGGCTTCTTTCTTGCCAGCTTTTCTTAAATTATTCCATCTACCTTTTGCCTCTGGGCTTTTATCTTTCTGTACCCCATATACCTTTCTTTACTTCTTACCCCATAACTTGCCCCTGATATCCTCTTCTCCTCCTTCCTTTGCTCTTCAATCTTCTTCTCCCAGATTTCTCCTCCTGTTTATTCTCTCTGCTTGCCAGCCCTGCAGGCACGCAGGCAAAATACTTAAACATATAAAGTAAAATAAATTAAAAGTTTAATGCCAAAGTTATAAATATTACATGCTAGAACCTATGAAGCTAATATAAATAATTGATTAAAATATGTCCATGACTACTTTCCCTAAATTTTACTCCCATGAAGATCTCCTCTAAATGTCTACTGTTTACACTCCTATAGACAGACAAGGACAACTTTTGGTATCAAAAATTTCTGGTTCCAGCTCTAGCTGTGAGGGAGCTCAGATGTAAATGGACTAAATGAGCAAGTATATTACAGTTTCTGAGTTTTGCTTTTCTAATATTTTCCTGAAGGAGATAATTACAAATATAGTGAGTTCTCCTTTTTTTTCTGTAGGACAAAGGATATTTCTAATTAATGTTTTGTAGCTCTAGGACATAGCCCAACTGAAAACATAGATTAGCATTTACCTAATGTTTGTAATTTACCTTAGGGGTGCCCTTGGCATTCACTAAAATTATGTGTATGAAAATATTTCCTCAACTGTTGAACTCAACATAACTTGAGTTATCACCACTAATAATTTTAAAGGCTCAGTATTAGCTATAAATTTAAAAATTGTTGAAAGCAGTTTGATTTGCTCTTATCTCCAGAAGCATATATTATACACTTGTGATGTGTCTTACAAAATGTTATCTAAAAATGGGTTTTGTAAAATGAATAATCAGTGGTGTAGGGCTTCTCTTTGGAGCTCAGTGCACAGCCTTTTCTGATGAGCAATCTTAGGATGACAAATGAACCTGATTATGATAAAGGTGACCCTTGAAAGCCAATCAGGCACCAAGGGAACAATTTGTGTTTCTCTAGGGTGTTCACATCCTGGGTACATTTCCCTAGGATGGAGAGAAAGACATGAGTATCTGAGAGATGGATCACCCAAAAGTTTAAACTCCACTGCTTGATTTGTTTTAGCATAACTGGAAGAATCTTTCAAATACTTGGTCTTCTTCCATGAAGAAAATGGCCAAAGGGTCAGAAAAATAATACAAAGCTTTTTTTTTAAATGTTAGTGTCTTTAAAAAAACAAAAAAATAAAAAAAAATAAAAAATAAAAAAAGCAGTGTTTGGGAATAATGTCTTAGGTTTCTCTAAAGAGCCCCTTCTCTGTCTTTTTACTTGGTTTGTAAACATTTGCTTCTGGATAATGAGATTTGGGGTCAAAGAGGCTCAAGTTTTCTTACCTCTGCCAGGCAAGTAGATCCTTGGGAGAATTACTTAGTGTCTCTCACCTCAGTTTTCTCTGCAAAATGAGAAAAATGCTGTCTAGCTCAGAAATCTCTCATACTGTTGGGTCCTTGGTAAGATCATTAACTCCTCTGCCTCTGTGTCCTTCTCCTTCTGTTTGTCTTGTTGCTTAGAGGTGACTGTATAATATATAGTATATTAGTAAGCATTAATAAATTAATAATAAAATATAATAGTTAAAAAAGAATGTTTGGTGGACTCAAGAGACCCAGTAAGAAGTAGCTGAGACCCTTTGACAAAACATGCTATTGAATTTCTTTCCAAAGGTGATATTGATTTCTTGGTAATGACACAAAGCTGTAAACTCCTGAGAATGTGTTGTGTTTTTGCAGAATTAAGTTTTTTAAAAAAAAGAATAAAGAACTTTAAAAGTAAAAACTGAACACTGACTGCCAAGGCTAAATAAGAAAGAATTTTGGCAGGGAGTCAAGAGCCCTGGGTTCAGACCCAGCCCTTTCATGAACTAGGTAACTGTTCTCACCTGTACTGTTTTCATCTCCCCTCTGCAGTGAGAGTGTAGCAAGCCTGCCCTTTTCTGCATCAATAGTCTTCACTGCTAGGATTGAGATGCTGTCACTGTCCAGGGCATCCAGGACCTGGGGACATTTTCCTATAGGGGAGAGAAAATCAGGGGTGTGCTACTTGGTGTGTGGAAGGGATTCAGAACTGGCTTGTGATGGTATATAACTGCATGCTCAGAGGACATGGCCCTTGGCTACCAGACCTCTAGGGAGAAAAAAATCTGTTGTCCCTGTGTGAGCAAAACATAGATTTCCACTATAGATGAAGATCTTGGTAACATGTTTGGTGAAAGAGTTTGTCACTAAATAGAAAGTAAGAAGAACAACAAATGCACAGAAATAGACATTTAAAAAGACAGAAATAAAGAAGCCTAAGCAGGAGTTAGAGATTTTTAAAAATAACAGAAAGCAAATGGAAAGCATCATCATTTGAAAGCAGGCTGGTAATTGACTTTGCCAAATCAAATTGCAAAGATTGAGATCTGGATGGCTTAGGTTGCTCCAGTCCCTCTTGAATTTGCCAAACAGGAATATCACTCTTGGTAAGTTAATTTTCATGGAGCTGGGAGGTATAGATATTTGCAAATCTCCCACTTAAGATCTAAATTAGATCTCTTTATTTAGAATAAAAAATGTGTTTGAAAAGCATGTGGGTTTTTTTCCTCCAGGTTTCTGCACTTGAAAAAGGACTGTGTCTAATTATACACTCAGCCTAGAGTCACATTCTTGGCCGCAGCCGATGATAAATAAGCTTAATTCTCTCAACTAAAGCAAAATAACCTATGGCTGTTAACTCTATCATTTCAGCTAACGTTTGTACTTATTGTTATAGGGAATAGAAAAACATCAGCCAGATTATCCCACCATATTTATGCTTATTTTTAACAAAATACTTAGAAATGGCATTTTCACAATTAAAATTGAGTTGAAATTCTACAGATATACCCCTACTGCTTTTTCTTGCTTTCCTGCTGATGAAGAGGCATCTCAAAGATGTCCTAGCCTATAGTTTAGTTTCTCCATCCATGTATATTCATTTTTCCCTTAAAAATCATCTAAAAAGCTTTATTATACTAAAAAGGAACCAAAAAAAAGAAATATATATCCAGAAGAAACTAAGAACCCAACAACCTAGGATTGCTCCTGAGAAATATCCTGAGAACCACAAATTCACTATCATTTAATTTGACGACAAAAAGGGAGGCCTAACTACTGCACACTTTGGTTAAATTCTGCTGTTGTTTCACTGAACTAGAAAGTAACCTGTTTTTGTTGCATTGGAGAATTGTGTACTTGAACTAAATGAAGAAAGTGAGCCATGGAAATCAACGCTTTACTCTCTTTGCAAAGAGTTTGGTTTTATTTTTTAAAATCAAGCCCATGACTGTTACAAGATTCAAGGCAAGAAGAACGTGAGTGGAAATCATGCAATCAGTAGCTTTGTACTAATACACAATTAATATTTCTAATGTTCATTTGGATTTAGAGATTAAGATCCAACCATGTGGACAATAGTCTATGGCGCACCTGTTTCTTTCCTTTGAGAGTCTTAGGTATAGGTGTGTTTCTCTTTTGTTTTGTTTTGAATGGGGTATATGTGTGGTTAATGGTGGTTCTCAAAAACCAGCCAAGTTAAATTTCTGTATCTTGTCTGAATGTACACCATGTGTGTGTAGAGGCTTTGGAAGCCAGAAGAGAGCTCTAGTTGCCCTGGGAGTAGAGTTATGGCCAAGTTATGAGCCACTGGATGCTCAATGTGGACACTGGAAACTGAGTCTGGATCCTGTGCAAGTTCAGCAAGTGTTTTTAACCATCAAGCCATCTCTCAACTCCCAGGGTTATGAAAACCACACTCTTATGTGACTGAAAACAGCTGGGTGGAGTTCTAAATCTTACTTTCTATTCATTTCCAATGCAAGTGATAATTTTTGGAGGTTTTTTTTCTGGTTTTCAAAGAAGTACATTTGCATCATAAAAAGTTTATAAAAATAACAGTAAAGAATAAAGAAAAAATCTCCCTTGTGTTTGATTAAAAAACAGAAGACAGATTAAAATGAAACATGTCTTTGCATTTGCTATAGGTGTAATGACTTATCTTGGAATTTCTGCAATAGAATGTGAGGGACTCCAAAGCCACGGGGGACATAAGATTTATTTTTGGAATTTCATCTCTTCTCTATGCTTGCACAATGTTCTCTACAGTCTTTGGTACTCCCGGCATTTTAGCCCATATGACAGAAAACATATCCAAAGAGCAGCAAAGCTTAGAGTTTATGACCTGGCTATGGAAAAATTTTTCTTGTCATAGACTTTTTTTCCTATATGTAAATTCTTTAGAAAGAACTACAAGGGGTCATGTTCATCCAATAACCACCTTCTGGTAATAGCCCAGGCTAGAGTGGAGGGTTCTAGGTTCATATGAAAGAAAATAATTGTATCCACACCATCCAAGGTGATCAGGGAATTCGGATCGGAAGATTGGGACAGATGTTCTAGTAACTCTACCTCCCAAGCCTCTTCATTACTCCACGAAGAGGTGATTTCTTGAATGTTTTAAAGTATTTTTCTTCTGGTTTCCCCATTAAGGGGCTGTTGTGAAGATCAAATACAATTGTTTTTAAATGCAGTTTTTATAGTAAATCTATTACAAATGATTTGAAAACTGATTCATGTTACTTGTGTAGGTATAGTCCACTATTATGTTAACACACCCAAGAATTTGTTCAAATTCCAATCAAGAAATTGCTCATCTTGAGGCATGTATTAAAACAAATAGGTCAAATATATAAAAATTCAATCTTACTTTTTCCAATTAATATTTTATTATTAGCATCCATCCATAATTTAATTTTACCAGCAACAGCAACAATCAGTGGCAGGTATGGAGCCCTGTGTTGTTAAAAACATTGCTCACCTCCATGGTGGACTATTTGCTAACTAGTATTCAGTTTGTTATGGGTTAAAAAAACATTTTCACAGCCATTATCCCATGATATCATCCCAATAATGTTGTACAGCATAGCACTGCTCTTAATTGTACTATTTTGCATATGAAAAGGGAAACCAAAAGTCATTTAAATGGTAAATAGTCCTTCCTTCCAATTCTGCTTCCTGGAGTCTACACCTGATGCCTCCCTGGTATGTTTCTGTTCTCAGGTAGGCTGACTGCTCATCCTTCTCTGCAGAACTCATGCATACATGGTCCTTCCGACTGCCAGAGACTTTCGGTGCACTCCTAGTGCCTACAGGAACAGAGGGGACGGCCGTAAAATTGAGAGAACTGAACCAAAAAATGTTCCAGGAATCCAGGTTTCTAAACTCTGATCTCCATGGTTCTAGGAGCTGAGTGCCGACAACATGTGTCTCCCCAGTGGTCAGTCAGACATAATCTCTTTCCCCAGTCCTGGGCTGCCCTCCTCCCATGACGCACCCTCATGCCAGGGCAGTTTCTCTCAGGACCACCTTTCCGTTTCTCCACTCAGTTCAATTTCCTTCAAAAGAACTCTGCAAATTCCCTACAAGAAGATATGTAATTATGACTTAGGCCCAAACGGCCAACCAGGAGAAGCAGTTTTTGCTATTTTGCATACCTTGGCATTCTTGCCTTGAACACTAATCCTTGTTCTGGGCGAAGTCAATGACCAGAGAATGCAGGGATGCAGAAGGAGGGGAACAAGACTGAGAGTCAGGGCCTGTGAAGGATGCCAAGGAAAACAGCGTCGGAGACACACATAGGCACATGTTGTCTGGTTTGAACCTGTGCCGGTCTTGTGTGTGCTGTCCCAGACTTCTTTGTGGAAAGAGAAATCCAAGTCTGAAGGTGCGTTGTGTTAAAAAGTTAGCAAGGTTTGTACTCAACAGAAATGCAGTAATTCTGTATTCTTCTCTATGGCTAGAAATAGTAATATCACTGGTTGAGTGTCAATTATAGAATAAAACATTTGCATGTATTAACTCTTTGTGAAATAAATGGCTGAAATAATGGTTTGTTTATTGTCACTCACGCCCAGTCGTGTTACTTCTTCCTTATCTATGAGAATATTTTTACACTTTACATGTCACTGCTCCCTACTCCTAACGTGTACATTCATAATGGGATTGTTGTAATATTTCTTGATTGAAACTCATGAAATTAAATGTCTTAATGTGATTTAAAGTGTTATTCTCATGAATTTAGAAACTGATCCCCTATTATTTACACTGATGGCATTTCACTGTTGTAAATAATGACAGGCCACTGAGAATACAAATTAATTTTCCACCAAACGAGGCAAGCTCTTTCAGGCAAATGAAAACCATTTCAAAACAGATTTCTTGTTTAATCATTGTTTATTTAGCTCTATCTTATAACTGGTAATAATCTCAGAAGTGGGATCAAACTTTGGGAACTTTCTGAAAGGTTTTGTGTTAGTAGGAAATAAAGTCTGCCTACTACTCATATGTACAAAGGGGAGACAAGAATACCCACTATTTTAGGATGTGATGTAGTCCCGGTTCAAATGGTGAGTCACTGCCAGCAGCAGTCCTAATGACAGAGGAATCTGCTTAGTGCCGTTCTCTAAGCTTCACACATGAAGCCATGCAGAAATTATATAATTATTCCTCCTGGATGGATCTTCTTATTGACTTATAATTACTAAATATGCCTTGAGTATTTTCATATCCTGAAATTAAGTCTTCAGAGATGCACAAAGAACTGTAACGCTTGATCTCAGGTTGTTTATCATCTCATATTTGTTCCTTCCAATTATTTTGTAGCTTCTAAGGTGCTGAAATGTGACCTTTCTGGCTTCTGTAAGACTCAGTTACTTAGATGAATTTTAAATAAATCCCAAGGGAAGCCTCTTGTTTGCACAATGACATAGTGTGTGTTCTATACAGGCAATGGCTTCCTTTGTGACTTAAGCAGGTCCCTTGTTGATGGTCTGTGTTTTCTTGTTAGTATTTCTTGCCATTTTGGAAAACTACCCATAAATGCCAAGAAATTCTCATAAATTTGTCCTACGGGAAAGTGGAGGAGCAAATAAAAGTTCTCTTACATAAAACTATTATATATACTGCTTGATCTTACTCTCCCCCACTACCCATGCCCCAAATGGCAACTTAGTTGAGTGTACGTGTGTCAAAAACTGGAGACCGGGTAAGGGAATCCTAGAAGATTGCATGATGTTTGGGCTAGAGATATTACCTATTCTAGCTAGCTGTTTGAAAGCTAAAGTTCAGGGTACTAATCAAGAGTCTCCTAGGATGGCTATACAGGTGATGTCAAGAGAAGGTACAATATCCTCCTTTCAGAAGTAGTTCTCATTCCTTTGTATCTCTCAGTGTGAAAGACCTAAGCTTTAAGGAGAGGCTTCTTGTTGTAATATACCCCAGAATAAACCTCCTAAGCCCTACCACATACATTTTGCTCCTCCAATGACACATAGATATTACAATATGCAATTTATTTTCTATTTTACTTAGTGGACCTCAAGGAGTGGGTCAGTGAGACAATGGTGAAAAGATATTAATTTATTAACTATAACTGCCAATGGTAAATGCTGGGTTTATATCATATTATTTAATTTTTATAGCAACTTTTTGAGGTATATATACTTCTATTGTCATTGAAAAATGGAAATTTAAAGGAAACAGATTTTCATGTCTCACTTTTTCAATAGTAAGTGGCAGGCCAGGATTGTTGTGACTCCAATGAGCATGCTCTAATTCTCTGGAGTTTCAGGATCTTCACCTTGGTGATGTTCAGTAATATAATGGGAGATGATCCACTTGTCTTCTGCCAGACCACCCCTAAGGTTCATCTGTATATTTTCCATTCACTTTTTATGAGCAATGGTCTTTGCAGCTGATATAGCAATCTATGTATAAGGAACTGCTAACCCCTCTTTTCCAATACTGTATTAATATCCCGTCTTCCTTGTGGCCTCATGAATCCAATTCTGTTTCTTGCTGAAATTATTATTTATTGACCTTCTACTCCAATCTGGGAGGTTTCATATGCGATTTTCTTTAACTTCATTGTAATCTGAAGATTCAATTTTCAATTACCTGCACAATTTGCTCAAGGCTGCAGCCCTATCTTATGGACTAGAATATGGGTTTCTGCTCGTGTTGTCTGGGAGCAGTTCTCTCCTGTGTATTTGGTTGCACATTCACAGCAGCTACCATTTGCATTGCAGTGCATCTGCCAGAGGGATGGCACAGCTCCTTGGGTCAGGAGTCTTATCCTTTCTTCTAGGAATCACATCCATCACGGTTTGAGTCAGCCTCTTTAGCTCCAAGCAGCAGAAATCAACCCCCAATATCTTTGAAAAATGGTCATTTATGGGAATGATGCAGGATAGTTAGTGCCATCAATAGTCCTGTAGAAGGAGTTCTGGCAACCGAGTGCTATCAAGAAACATTAGGAACCTGCCAGGGCGATGGCCCACATCCCATCACACTCCCAGTCTGCTGCTGGCACTGCTGTCCCAGCTGTCACCATGACTCCTTCTTATTCCTGCTTCTGGTGATAAGACCATAATTAGTTATGCAAGTCTCACTTCCCAGCACTTGGTGCATTACCCCTTTGTTCTCAGACAGCTGCACCCAAGAAATGCCAGTGAGGCCACTAATCTGGGTTGAGTGGGAGGGGCACATCAGCAGGAGAACACACCCAGGACGTGTGGGCCTGAAGTCTTTGTCTTATAACTGTGTATGAGGTTTCACGATGTTAGAGCACCCTGTGCCGCCTATGACAGACGTCAAGTATGAGAGACATGCTAACCAACCTAGACACAGGCTTATCTGAATCACACGTGGTATAAACATGATATGACATGATCTTCTAAGACTAAGATGGCAGCCACATCTTCTCAGTTGTGCTAAAGTCAAGCCTTCTATAGGCCATCAAGCAGCATATTCTCCTACAAGTCTGGATGAGCATTCTGTATTTCAGCACTCAGTAATCCCCTTGTCTCCCACTCTTTTCTTTCTAATCCACTGAGTAAGTAGGAAGAGGACTTTCGGGGCTGTCAGTTGTTCACATCTGCCTCAACTCTGCTTCCTGCCTAGAGATGAATTTCCTGTACTTCTATCAAAGACCAACTAAGTAGTATATTTCAATAGATGATGTTGGCTTATTTATTAGTAATAGATAAATTAGCACTGTCCTATGTTTTGTGAATGCAGCATCTCATTTGATCCTTCTGGTAGCATTACACATAGCTACTTCAGTTTGTATTGATTTTTTTTTGAAATGAAGTATAGCTTAGGGGAACCAAGCAAGTTGTCTGATGGTCCACAGCCCTAATGCAACAGGGTTCATAAGCCTCTCATTTACCCCCAGCTTATGGTGTTCTGTGGGGTGTCACACAGAACAACACTGTCGTTCAGGCTGCCTGCCATTTCAGTTACCTGAGGAGACTCAGTTGCATCTCAGCTGACAGACGTTCTTACATAATGGGGAACCCAAGTCTTCATCGCTGAGGTGTCCAGTCCCCAAGATTCCAAATGCACAGCAGTGCCTTGCACCTTCCTCGTTTCCTACCTCTGGACTCGGAGTGACCAAAGCCACTGCAAGAGGATTTCTCAGATTCCCTCAGCAGTTTCTCCTGGACCTTTTGTGTGGCAGGCTACTTACTCACAGCTAGTCTCTGGTTTTGTTTTGTTTGTTTGCTTCATTTTGTTTTGTTCAGAAAAGATGATAGTAAAATGAGTCTCTGAGAAAATTTAAAATTTCTTTTCCTCAGTGTCCTTCGTGGCCACCTCCAGGTTATTTCTCTTATTTCAGCTCACAGAATCTGTCTAAATCAATACTAAACCTTTAACTTCCTTGACCATCTATAACCTGCGTAAAGGCCACATGCATTTAGATTTTGATTACTTATCTGGCTTCTAATTTCCTTCTCATTTTGGGCTACATAGAATTCCATATTTCCAAAAATGCACCATGTATGTCGATTTCTGGCCCATATCCACATCCAAGTGGATTATTCCCTGACATCTCCTGTGCTTGAATTGTACAGTCACACGAAAGCCCAGCTTTCTCCTCTCTTAATGCTAATCTTTATCTCACACTGGTATTTTTATTTTTATATATAATTTATTAATTTCTGATAAACTATATAATTTACTCACTGTTTATCTTTTTATTATCGTCTCCCACTGTCAGTTCATAAGCACTGAACGTCAATTCCTTTGTCTTCACTACCGTATCAGGAGCCCCTTTGTTAATCCTGGCACATGATTTAGGCTCACATTAAATACCTGTCACACTGACACAAATCCTGGAGACCCCATCCTGATAACCTTTCTGAGTCATGACTTAGTTTCCAGGTAGTCCCTTGTCTGTGCTGACGCTTACAGCACCATCACATAAGCTGAAAAACAGGGACAAGGTGTAAAAACTGCTTCCACCGAAAACAGCACAGCAGCAAGCTCTGTTCTTGCCTTGGATCCTCCTGAAAACACCCAGTGAGTTTGGCATCACCCACAGGTGGCATCAACCGCTTCCAAGTCTGAGGGGAGCCACTCAGTTCTAATTCTCCTCTCGACAATTGCTCAGTCAGATCTTATTTTCTGTACCTGGATTTGCTTCTCTCTCTCTCTCTCTCTCTCTCTCT
>LOJH01002552.1:0-18176 GCA_001685095.1 Ellobius talpinus
CATAAAAGAATATACCTTCTTCTCAGCACCTCATGGAACCTTCTTAAAAATTGATCACATACTTGGTAACAAAAAAACCTCAAGGAAATTGGAATAACCCCCTGTATCTTATTGGATCTTCATGGCTTAAAGTTAGAATTCAACACCAACACTAATTTCAGAAAGCCCACAAACACGTGGAAATTGAACAGTGCTCACCTGAATCACCATTGGGTCAAAGAAGAAATAAAGACTTTCTAAGATTCAATGAAAATGACCACACAACATACTCAAACTTATGGGACACAATGAAAGCAGTGTTAAGAGGGAAAGTTCATAGCACTAAACGCCTACATTAAGATGCTGGAAGCATCCCACACTAGTGAGTTAACAGAATACCTGAAAGTTCTGGAACAAAAAGAAGCAAACTCACCCAGGAAAACTAGACAACAGGAAATAATCAAATTGAGAGCTGAAATCAACAAAATAGAAACTTAAGAAAACAATACAAAGAATCAATAAGACAAAGAATTGATTCTTCAAGAAAATCAGGAAAATAGATAAACCTTTATCCAAACTAACCAAAAGACAGAGAGGAAATATCCAAATTAACAAAATTAGATATGAAAAGGGGGACATAAGAACAGACAGAGGAAATCCAGAGAGTCATCAGGTCATACTTCAAAAACCGATACTCTACAAAATTGGACAACTTAAAGGTAAATGGATAATTTTCTGGATAAATATCACTTAACAAAATTAAATCAAGACCAGATAAATTAACCTATAACCACTAAGGAAATAGAAACAGTCATCAACAGTCTCCCAACTAAAAAGAAAAGAAAAAAAAAGTCCAGGACCAGATGGTTTCAGTGCAAAATTCTACAAGATTTTCAAAGAACTAATACAAATATTCCTCAAACTGTTTCACACAATAGAAACAGAAGGAACATTGCTAAACTCTTTACGAGGCTACGGTTACCCTGATACCTAACCCACATAAGAAACACTATTAAGAAAGAGAATTGCAGACCATGAACATTGATGCAGAAATACTTAATAAAATACTGGCAAACAGAATCCAAGAATACATCAGAAAAATCATCTACTACAACCAAATAGGCTTCATCCCAGAGATGCAGGGATGGTTCAACATATGAAAATCTATCAATGTAATTCACCATATAAACAAACTGAAAGACAAAAGCCACATGATCATCTCATTAGATACTGAAAAAGCCTTCGACAAAATTCAACACCCCTTCATGATAAAAGTCTTGGAGAGAGCAGGGATACAAGGAACATATCTAAACNGATGCAGGGATGGTTCAACATATGAAAATCTATCAATGTAATTCACCATATAAACAAACTGAAAGACAAAAGCCACATGATCATCTCATTAGATACTGAAAAAGCCTTCGACAAAATTCAACACCCCTTCATGATAAAAGTCTTGGAGAGAGCAGGGATACAAGGAACATATCTAAACATAATAAAGGCAATATACAGCAAACCTAACTTCTTTTTTAAAGTAATGTCCAAATACAGAAAGTCATGCCTTCTGTTTCCAGGGGAATATACGTGTGTGTGTGTGTGTGTGTGAGTATAGCCAGTTGTTGGTATTTCAGCCCTACTGACTATTAGATGGGCATTTTCATATGGGTTAGTCTTACCACATTGCAAGCAGGCTGGTGAGTGAGATGGCTCGGTGGGAAAAGGGGCTTGCCACCAAGACTGACAGCTTGAGTTTGATATTCAGGACCTACATGGTAGAATTGAAGAACTAGATTCTTATAAGTTGTCCTCTATTTGTCACATGTGTCCATGGTACATGTGCACACATACACATGAAAATTTTAAAAATATATTAAAAAAGCTTTAGATTCTCAGATTAAGGCTATTCAATGTATAGTTCCTGTTCATTCTCTTTCCCTCCCTCCCTTTCTCTCCCCTTTCTCCCTTTTATTTGCCTAGTCTTCTTTACCATGTTTTTCTTTTATATTGTTTTGGAAGGATTTTCTCGGGGAGTTTTAACTGAAACCCAGATTTTATAATTAACATGGAGAGGAATATGTCTAATTGAATAAAAGAAAGACATGTTTCTTACTATCCTGCTGTGAAAATTTCTGGTTGTAATAAGAAACTAATTTTAGCCACATTACAGGAAGAGAGCACGTTGGATGAATACTGGTTTGCTCACAGATTCAGTGTTGTCAAAGTGCAAATCTCAAGTAGGCAATGAAAATCTGGGCAGTTGTGAGACTTTTGCTGTTGGAGGTTGTGAATCTTTTCTCTATGATATCGTCTTAAAAAAGTAAAGGCACAAGGTATTTCTGTAAAGTATATTACACTAAGGGTACAGCTAAGCAGAGTTTTCATGTGTATATTCACATAACTACCAGGTCACAATACAGCATGTCTGAATCATTCCTGGGTCCGCTGTGATGCTTCTAGTCTGAAGGCAATCTGTATCTGCAACTTTTAGTCTTTTTATTTTCCCCGGTGAGAGAATCTGGGAATTTAAATTAGTAAGTTGAAAGAAAGGGACAGAATCCTATAGCAGAGGCTTAGCCACTAGGGGTCACTTTTGTGTACTGGTGTTATTTTTGAACAAGGGAGAATGTTGTGAACAGGGAGCCATCAGAGTTGATGTCTAATTCACATAACTCATATTGAAATTCAAGATCTTACTTTCTCATTGAAATATTTGTGGCCTGGTTTTGTTCCATAGAAACCTTTCATTTGACTCAGAAGAAGAAGATCTTGGGGAGGTCCTTCAGCAATTTGGTGATCTGAAGTATGTCCGGATTGTCTTGCATCCAGACACGGAGCATTCTAAAGGTATTTGCCCTCAGCTGACCAAACCCAACATTAGGAAAGAGCATAAATTAGACCATTCTGGGTGTTACACAGTCTGTCTAGTCTCTTTCTTGGCTTCCATAGAAACCCAAGGACACTCTGAAGTTGTCTTCCATGATGTAAAAATCAGCAATTTAATGGCTTTGCCAGCCTTAATTTTGTCTCAGCCTTTTTAAAGCTCTTGCTTACTTTAAGATAATGGATTCCATTTGTTGTTCTCCTTAGCATTTCAAATGTGATAGCATCCCATGGGTATTAATATTCTACACTGCTCAAAATTAATGGGAATTTTTTTTCTTTGATGCTTTTGTTAGAGATAAAATCGACAGAAACTTTGTTGCATGGCAACAGTCAGAAGGAAAAGTATGTAACAGGAGTGGTGCATGAGATATTTCCCCTAATGCTATTTATTTTCTACTCTGAAGGGTCAAATATTCATTCTAGCACACAGCTGTGTATTAGAATGTGAATGTAGACACATCCATAGCATCAATCCACTTACAATCTTTGACTTCATAGACTGCATTCATTCTGTTCAAGTTACATATTTCTTAACTTTCCATTATTGTGTTCAAAATACCTGGCATAAAGAAAGCAGGATTTATTTTGCTTTGCTTCAGAGAATTCAGTCTGTTATGGTGTGGACATGGCAGAATAGCTCAGCTCTTCCATAGTGGGCCAGGAAGCAGAGAAAGGGTGAGGTTGAATTTACCCTGCTCCTAGACCATGAAGTACCACTGACTTTCAGGGAGGATCTTTCCTCTCAATCTTTTTGGAAACATCCTTAAAAATACCCAAAGGGTATGGCTTCAGCCTCCTAGGTGATTTTGTATCCAGTCAGGCTGACATGAAAGATGAATAAGCATTGAGTTAATTGTTTGGGTTCTTGATTCCTTTGCGCTCCGGCAAATGCCGTAACCCCTCTCTTCAGAAGAATGCTATTTCTGAGGGTTTGCGGGCTCTCAAGAGTTTATCCATGGTTACGAACTTCCATTCTAAACCTTATTTTTCAACTGATAAGAATCAGTGAGATAAGACTTGATCAGTTTTTACTTTCACTCAGTTAAAATAGTTTAAGGCTTCCTGGATACTAGGAAAGAAACTCTCCTCAGTCACATGGCAGGTTCATTCATCACCGTGAGCTAAGTTTTCACCTGAAAAAACGACACAAGTAATAAATGTCTTCAGCTCTAACAGTCACCCCTGGACCTTTCTCATTTCTAGAGTTTCTTAGTGTGTTCATAGCACAGGCATGATACTGTTTTACTTCTATCTCGTTTTGAGTGTAGCAGGCTATTTAATATCTTTTTTGGTCTTTTTTTTTTTTTTGCTAGCTGAGTGTTCCGCTTTCTTTTGATGTATGTCTGGACATTCAGTTTTGAAAACAATAATCGGTGTGAGGCACTGCATACCACAGTGTGAGGTCACCACTGGTATTTAAAAGTTGAGTGATGAGACTGGAAAGGGTTTTGGAATCAGCTCAAGATCCACTGAAGCACAATAAAAATGAATACAGGCTGAGTAATGATTCACTGTGGAGGGACCATGACTGTCAGAAACTGCACTCCACATTGCTTATGGGTCTCTTGACAGGAAGCCATGCAGAAATGCATTTCCATGGGCTTCTTGACTACTTTGTCACCCAGTATTGAATGTTCTATTCGGAATAGATTTTTAAGTTGTATTTGGTAATTCTTTCTTGAGAGATAGGGCTTGAAGGAAAGGGGCAAACTGGTAGATGGTTTATAAGGTATAGGGGCACACTGGTAGATGGTTTATAAGGTNGGCTGGCCTTGAACTCACAGAGATCCACCTGTCTCTGCCTCCTGAGTGCTGAGATTAAAGGCATGCGCCACCATCACCCAGCAGGTCTATTAATCTTAACTGATTTTAAAAGCATAATTTAACACACACACACACACACACACCTCTAACAGGGTTTCTTTAAGTAACCCTGGCTGTCCTGGAATTCACTGTGGCCTTGTACTTGGAGATCCATTTGCCTCCCAAGTGCTGGGATTAAATTGGCATGGGCTACCGCCACCCACCAATAATTTTAATATTTTACTGTATTGTCATTTACTAGCTCTAATTTGCTAAAGTTTTGACACCTTTTCTATGCTCCTCTTGACAGTTTGTTTCTCTTGGCAAGGCATTTTACTACCCAGGAGAGCCACATTTGGTGACTTTAGGGCCATCAAAGACTGAACCCCAGTACTGATCCAGTAATTAAATTCTTACCCTTTAAGGGATAGACAATACTTATACTTTTGACTTTCTTTCATTCTTTATGAGACAAGATCTCGCTATGTAGACCAGGCTGGCCTGGAACTCACAGAGATCTGCTTCCCTCTACTTCCTGAGTGCTGGGATTAAAGGTGTGCGCCACCACACCTGACCTGATTTTCTTGATATAGGATGACTAGGCTAATTTGAAAATTAGAAATCTTTATATCCTCCATCTTGTATTTCTTTCTTTTTATTTATTTTTTATTTTATTCCACCTTGTATTACTTTCATCACAGTTGTCCTGCATTACCCATTCTAGGACCATGGCAAATACCAACATTTGCGAGTTTTCAAGTTCTTCATATAAAATGGCAAGTGTTTGCACATAGCCTATGTACTTCTTTCCTTATACTTTTTGTTTTGTTTTTGTTTTTCAAGACGATTTCTCTGTAACAGGCCTGACTGTCCTGGAACTTGATTTATAGACCAGGCTGGACTTGAACTCACAGAGCTTGCCTGTCTCTGCTTCCCAAGTGCTGGTATTAAAGTCATGTGCCATCACAGCCTGGCTCTTCCCATATGCTTTAATCTCTAGGTCACATACATACATTAAGGAATGAAAATAAAGCACCTTCCTTTTGGATTAGTTTGGCCAAGAATAAGCCCAGTATGAATTCTCCACTTCTCCTGTGTCTACCGGCTATTCCTCATAAAGGACTTCGCCTTGTACTTTTTGAACAGCACAGAAAACATGGCCTGGGGAAGTAGTGAGGGATTCTTATTGAAATTCTTGACAGGGAAGAAGTAACTCTATTCCTTCCAGCTGACCCAGTGTAGCGACAGCTGCAGCAGATGTTACCGGCCTACATCTACATGGTACTCTCGCTTTGTGATCTAGTTGTTGTTGCTGGTTGCTTCCAGCCTGTTGGCTGTTTCCAGCAAGGGTTAGTACAGTGCATATGCAAACACTGTTCTGGGCAGGGCTATGGAAGAAAACATAACTTAAGATTAAAGCTGTGCATATAGCTTAGGTTGTAAACCCTGTGTAGGAAATCCAAGGCCTAGGAAGGTTTGTTGCCTGTTTTCTTCAGGATGGTTAAGCTCAAAGAGGCTGAGTGCACAGTAGAAGAGGAGGGCGAGTGCATATTCTTAGATGACCTCAGGCTGACCTTAGACTGACTCAATGGCAAGGCCTGCAAAACACTCGTTCTCCTTGGAGTCAAGAGATGCTGTTAGACAAATGTTTCAATATACACATACTCCCAAGAAAATAAGTTTTTCTTAGGTTGTTTGTAGAGAATGCCAACTCCATACGTGTTCCGTATAGACCCCAAGTGTTCTTGTTCTGTTCACGGCTGACTTCACTAATGCATAGCCCATAGGTTCTGAGCTTGAACTGTGTTTGTTTCTTTTGACTATATTTGTTAGTGCACTGTGCTGTAGAGAGTAGTCCAGATTCCTGAAGTACTTCTTATTTTGGGGAAGATGCTATACCTGATCAGTGCCTAAAGGATGTGAATAGAGGGTGGGAGGTGTTGGGTACCCAGAAGTAGAACACTTATCTCTCTAGATGGTGGCCCTTGGGTTAACCTATTGTATGTGTGTTTTAGATTTATCTGCCTAGAATCATTCCGGTACAGGGCAGAAGATAATGCCCTAGCTCTGGGAGACATGTAGTGTTGTCATATGATAGAATTCTTTTTTGAAGTATACTAGCAATGTATTATGAAACATTTGTTTTGAAATTTACTGTGAGATGAACATGTGCAAAATTTCTTTTAATCCACAGTAGCATTTCATTTAGATAACTGGCCCTGCATCTAACCAGTGAAAGGCATGTTTTATAAAGATTCTAGAGCAGAAGCCAACAATTGAGCTCATGGCTGTTTTCCTGTGATATTCATATAATAGAAGCCTTTTTTTTTAACCCCAACAGGCATATCTGGTGTTATTTGATGCCTCCTAGGTGACTCTAAGACCATGAGATGTAATTTCAAGGTTAAATCGTTCTGCCTCATCTCTCATACTACTACTAGGGACTCTGTGATGTTGAATTAAGTGGTCAGCTAGAGTCCTCTGTCTTTTCATGTGGGTATCATCAAGGATGTAGTTGATGAGACCAAACACTAAGAATAAGATGTGTATGGTATGGTGTGTGGCTGTGATCCTGTACCACTTAACATAGTACCTGCCCCATAGATGCTGCTTAGCCCTTCCATTTGTGTCAGGCTGTGGATACTTTGAGTGTTGTCCTTACTCGCTGTGCAAGCGAGGAGTGTCTGACTGAATTTTGTCTTGGTGCAGGCTGTGCATTCGCACAATTCATATCTCAGGAAGCGGCTCAGAAATGCCTTGCAGCTGCCTCTCCAGAGGCCGAGGTAAGGAGAGTATGTTCTTCCCTATGCCTAGGAGATCTCACCCTTGTACCAAGTTTTATTATTATTAATAAAATGAAGACTTGAGCACTTAGTGTGTATTTAGCACTGAGCTTTGTATGTACTGCCTTAATTATTTATCCATTAAAATGAGTGAAATTACCCATATTTCTTAAGCGAGGAAGCAGGTTTGGTATCTGTAGTATTCACTGCTGTTTGTGTATCAACCTCTAGTCCAGGCTATGAACATGAAAGACTGAAAGGTATTAATGCCGTCTGGGACACTAATGCACATTTGATAGACAAAGTGTAGGTACTGAGAATTTTTCTGTGCTTTTTAAATGAAGTATGTAGTTTTTGAGATTTTTTTCCTGTATTATTATTGTCTCTTAAATACTCTTGTTTTACTAGCTTTAGAATACTAAACATCTGTTTATAGAACATTTTCCTCAGTTTAGGCCTGCTTTAGAACTACTGTAAAGTACATTCCTTACAGCTGATTGTCTTAAGTACACATGCATGTTACATTTTGTACACTTGTAAAAACTAGTGTGAGGCTCAAGGGTCCACATATAGCCACCAGGCAGCTGTGTCTTGTGGCCTGGCTTTCACGGCACGATTACAGTGGGCTGATTCTCTTTCCTTGATACTCCTGTTTTGTGCTTTCTGCTTGCTAAGTATTTGAAGAGAAGGTTACAATATGTTTCAGGGTGGTGGGCTTAAACTGGATGGCCGGCTGCTCAAGATTGACTTGGCTGTGACCCGTGATGAGGCAGCAAAGCTTCAGACAAAGAAGGTGAAGAAGCCAACTGGAACCCGGAACCTCTATCTGGCCCGAGAAGGCTGTGAGTAGTGGAAGAGATAGGAACCAGCCATCTAAGTAGCTGTCCTTGGCACATGAGTGAGCCAGCAATTCTATTTTGACATGTGTTTCCAATAAAAAGTGAAATTTCCTCCTCTCCAGTGTTCTATTGCTATTCCACTTCAGTAGATGTGGCTTTGTTAGGACCCTTTATTCATTTTGCAGATTGATCAGTCCCATTCTCTTCTGTCTGGTTGCCTTATATATTTGCATTATAGCATTGGAAGCACAAAGGGGAAAAACTGAAATTACCTCCTTTTGTCTTCATTTCTTATGAGGTTTTTTTTTTCTTTAAAAGATGTTGAGAAATAAAACAAATTACTTCTTTGGGTTATTGATAGATTTTAAATGTTTACTTAGTACCTTTCTCTTAATGAAAATAATTAAAATTCGCTTTAAGTTACAAACAATTGTAGTGTTTCCAGTATTTATCAGCCTACCCCGTGTAGATGCATAGTAGCAACTGTTGATGTTAGGCTGTCAGCCTCTGGTGCGAAGGCCTTGAGTCCGTAGCTCTTCTCTATGGTGGCCATCTGATGGTTGAGTGATTGGCTCGAAGTGCATGAGGAGCAGCTGTTTCAGGGCAGGTTATTGGAACATTCTGCATTCCAGATACCTGGATTATAGCCACTTTCAGAGCTTCTTCCATACTGTTCAACTTGCGGCATGAATATGATGCTGTTTTTCAGGCAGAAAGAAACAAAATCACAAAATGTTCAGAGTTTGTCTTTAGAGCAAGTCTAAGTCTAGAACTTAGCCCTGTAGCTATTTTTGGACCTAACTAACTGGCCAACGTAGTCCTCAGGGCCCTGATCAGAGAGTTTGCATCATTCAAGTCACATTCTTCCTGTTACTCAGTGAACATTCCCTTGGTGACATCTTGTCCTTTTTCCTTCTTTCTGCAGTGATCCGCGCTGGGACGCAGGCTGCCGAGGGTGTGAGTGCTGCAGATATGGCCAAACGAGAGCGGGTGGGTAGATTAGGTACCAGCCTTAAGCTTCTCCCCATGGTTCTGTAAATGAATCATAAACAATTGCTGCTATTTTTGCTCGTGAAGAGCTATGTATAAAGACCATATTTTACCTTGTTAGAAGCACACAGGTGAAGGAGAAGTAACTGGACATTACTCCTAATTTTGTATGAGCATTCTGCTCCACTGCAAAAACTCAGTCTTTTTCTTCATTTCTCTAGTATTCACGTATGGTGAGTGACGCTGCTGGACAATGCAGGTGTGGAGAAGGAGGGGCTGTATGTAATTGTTAGCATAAATGTAGAAAGGAAGCTCTGTGGGCCGGGCTTACTAGGAAAAGGAGGACATGTAGGTTTTGGAAAGAGTAGCCACAATGTCATTTGGGAGGGCTTAGTATCCCCAAATTATACAGTTACTGTAGAACAACTTCATAGTATAGGTTTTCTGCTGTTGACTCCTTGGCTGCTTAGTAATGCTCTCAGCAGTCCTTACTTTTGTACATATAGGAGCTTGCTTTTGTTCTGAGATGGTCTCCCATAGCTTGGACAGACCTTATTGTGTAGCCAAGTACTTCTGAATTCCTGATCCTCCTGCCTCTTCACCTCCTGAGTACTGGGCTTTTAGGCAGGCTCCATCGTGCCCAGTTTACATGTGCTGAGGACTGAACTTCAGAAGCTGTGTGTGCAGTGCAGACACTTAACCAGCTACGCTATGCCCAGCTCATGCAGCTCACCTTTTAAGGCAGCCTAGAGCCATTGGGGTGGCTTAGTGGGTAAAGTGCTACTGAACAAGCCTGGTGACCTGAGTTGATCCCTCTGAAGTTGTCCTTTGAGCCCATCTCATGCACAAGTGTGTACACAATTACACACAGACACACACTTAATAATAAATTACAAATTTAAGGATCAGAAGCCAGCTTAGAATGGTAAAGATACAGAGAAGCTGTGGAACCGTAAGGTTCAGGAGATGGTGAGCAGCAGATACACATTAATGATAGGTAGAAATAATGTCTTTCCAACATGGTTTTATAGTAGTGTTCTCAATGTTATTGTGTCTGGGGAAGTATTGCAATAAGATGTACTGAATTTTAGGATTAATTTTGCTAGCCAAAGCTTGCTAAGTTATTTATGTGCATTATGAAAAGTAAGTTTATTTTCTTTAGGAAGGAAATACTTAGGTTTAGTTGTTGGGTGGGTAAGGACTGAGTATAGATGCTAACTTCAGTATTACTTACAAGAATACTTGTGTTAAGTTGGACAGTGGTGGTGCACACATTTAATCCTAGCACTTGGGAGGCAGAGGCAAGCAGATCTCTGAGTTCAAGACCAGCTTGGTCTACAGAGTGAGTTTCAGGACAGCCTGTACAGAGAAACCTTATCTTGTTAAACCAATAAAAATAAAATAAACTTTTTAAAATAAAGAATACTTGTGCTGGACCACATTTTGAGCTATGTTTTGAGCTATGCAGTTTGAAAATTTTATTTGATTTCATGTCAGTGTTGAGAGTTAAATATTGATCTTCAGTTTCATTTTTATAGATGAAAATTTAAATCTTAAAATATGATTTGATTTCTCTAGTTGGATAACATTTGGTTCATCTCTGACTTGCCTCCCTGAGCCTGCCTTTCTGGGCATTAAGGCAGCCGGTGCACCTGTGGCTGTGGATGGGGTTATGATTCTTTTCTTTTAGAGAATTAGGAGCCTGCCTAATGGGTGTATTGTATGTTGAGTGTGTCTTTTTCTCCTCTCCCAGTTTGAGCTACTGAAACATCAGAAACTCAAGAACCAGAATATCTTTGTCTCCCAGACCAGACTTTGCCTGCACAATCTGCCAAAGGCCGTGGATGACAACCAGCTGAGGAAGCTGCTGCTGATTGCCACTAGAGGCGAGAAGGGTGTGTGCATCAAGGAGGTGAGAGACGTCTTGCCATGCACAGCTGCAGTCATGAGCCGTCATTTCAGGCCATGGTGCCAGCGTGCCAACAGATTTTCTTTTGGGTACATCAGCATGCAAAGTTGAGTTAGGCTGTTTTCTTATTTTTATTTTTTTTCTTTTGGGAACCGCCTGACAGAATTGCAGCAAAATGTGAGGAAATCTCTGTCGTGAATTGATTTAGCAAGCATTTATTCAATACCTGCTGTGTTCTCAGCATTATATAGGTGTTGTAATGTGAATTTTGTTGCAGAGAATACAATTTATGTGGTTTGTCTCCTAAAAGAATGTTGTGCGTGTATGCGTGCACGCACGTATGTGAAAGAGAAGGGGGGAGGAGGAGGGGAAGAGGAAGGAGAGGAGAAGAGGGAAGAGAATAGAAGAGGGAGAAGAGAGGGGAAGAGAACACGAGAGCCCGTGCCAGGGCCAGGGCATGCCTTTCCATGTAGCTGTTAGAGGACAGCCTCGTCTCTTATCGGACCTCACCCTCTACCTTGTCTGAGGTGGGCTCTCCTCTTTTCTGCACGCCCATGCTTGCTGTTCCCACAGCGTCCTACTGTCTTTCTATCCCACCATAGGAACGCTGAGGTTACAGACACACCGTCATGCCTGGCTTTTACATGCATGGGTTCTAGACGTCTGAACTCGGTTCTCATGCTTACACGGCAAGCATTTACCCATTCTGCCATCTCTTTGGCCCCTAAAACAGCATTTAACTGTGTGAGACTCTTAATACTCTGTAGTAAGCACAGAGAACCATGCATGTCTTCAGTTTATTAGAAAACTCAGGGTTCACACTAGTACTTGGTTTAGCTCTGTCTCTTTTTGAAGCTCCTACCATTTATACTGACCTGAAATTTGGTTGTTTCTCCAGACAGACTGAACTTTTTGAGGATAAATATCTCATTATCCCCAATCCTGGATGTAGCACATGGCATAGAGTATTCTATTAATCTTTATATTTAAAAATGCCATTGCCAATATTTTAGGTGTACTTTGCTGATTCATAACTAAACTGTGTGCCTAATATCCAAAGCCTCTTTAAAATATATTTCCTGGTATTGAGGAAATAAGATGAGAGAATGTTACAGAACATGTCTGACAGCACTGTTAGTAATGAGTACCTATAATATTTAATGTGCACCTATTGTGAACCCATTACAGTTTAATGCACTTCTGTACTTTGTACAATATATGCATTGGTTGTGTGACCATTTCCTCCAAGATAAAACCTCAATTTTAGAGAGAAGGTTGGTTGTAAAAGCTTAGGAAGTAAAAGTTCAAAGGCTCAAGAAGTCTCT
Source organism: Ellobius talpinus (assembly GCA_001685095.1). Lineage (NCBI taxonomy): Eukaryota > Metazoa > Chordata > Mammalia > Rodentia > Cricetidae > Ellobius > Ellobius talpinus. Next base: position 12,512 of record LOJH01002552.1, read on the forward strand.
GAAATTGACCAGATACACGCTCCTCAAACATATATAAGAAGTAAGAACTGCTGAGAGATGCTCTCAAGCAGGCTGATGTGCCTAGAAGAGGCTCAGACCAGTCAGGCTACTTGGTAGAGGCAGAGACCTGATGAGCTGCCTGGAAGAGGCTACCTGGGAAAGATACTCTAACCTGTTGAGCTGCGTGCAGGAGTACAGTGTACTACAGGCGTCCAGCTTGTGAGCTTTTGCCCGGGAAAGGGGGGGGCTTTTGGTGCTGCAGCTGTCTGTGAGTCATTCCTGTTTTTCTTTGGTTCCCTATCTTGGGTACGTAGATATTTGTTCATGCCTCCCCAGGAACCATGACTCACAACAGCATTATATTGATTTTTGTTCTTAATTCTTTTATTTGTATAAGCACTGTGTCTCTATAAAATGTCTTGAATGACATTTTAAGTGAATGAGTATCTTGAAGCAAGGAATTCACTCTTCCTCCTCTGTGGTGGAAAGAATAGTGTCTACACACAGAGTAGGGCGCAGTATGCATGTGTGTTTCATACTTCTCTACAAAAGAATGACAGCTCTGGGGAGAAATACTGTGTAAATGGTGAATTTTCTCAACGCTCTTCTATGTTCCTCATGACCCTAGGATGCTTACTGTATCCTGTCTAGTGCTTTAGAGAAAAACGTGTATGATAGAGTTCTGACCCCAACCCAAGAGAGCCGACACTTGCTGTGTTCTGAGGCTTATTGAGGGTAAAGGGACGGCCTTTCCCGTGTTGGATATTTCTTTCTCATCTAAAACCATCTGGTCTTCTTTCCTCCCTGCTCCATTAATTTCCTTTCTGGAGATTTTCTTCAGTGCTAGAATCTTTGGACGGTTCTCCATTCTCAGCAATAACTTGATGACATTCTAGAGAATCATGTATCTTTCAGTTATATGTGTTCTGAACAGTTAGCTGTTACAAATTTTCCTCAGGGTGTTGGAGAGATGGCTTAGTGGTTATGACACGTATTGTTCTTGCAGAGGACCTGATTTTGCTTCCCAACAGTCATATCTGGCAACTCACAGCTGCTTCCAAGTCCAGTTCCAGGAAGTCCATTGCACTCTTCTGGACTCCATGGGGACTGTATTTAGGTGCACATGTGTATACATGGCCACACACATATGCAATATTTTAAAAACAAATAAATTTTTCTCTGGAAATTTTTATTTCTTATTTTTAACTACTGTTTTATTTTTTTCTTTTTCTATTCACAGTGTAGAGTGATGCGGGACCTTAAACCAGTTCATGGAAAAATGAAGGGTCAGTCCCTGGGCTATGCCTTTGCAGAGTTCCAAAAGCATGAGCATGCCCTCAGAGCCCTCCGCCATATCAACAACAACCCAGAAATATTTGGGTCTCAGAAGGTGAGCCTCATCCTTCAGGGAGACCCCGTTTTCTGAGAGCTTTAACTATCCAGTGTCCCTGATATTTAATGGTGGGAAAGAGTACCAAAAGGACTGGGTGAAGGTGGGGAAGTCAGATGGTAACCCTAGGCAAGAAGATGCTTATAAAGTATGTGGACTGAATGGACTGCCTGCAGAACCAACCACTCTTAAAGAAGACACAAGAAACAGCCTCTGTTCACAAAGAGGAGTGGATGGAAGGAACAACTAGGCTTGCTTATTGGACTCGACAGATTACAAAGGCTTATGAATGACATTCTGTCTCCCTCACAGAGACCAATAGTGGAGTTCTCATTAGAAGATCGTAGGAAACTTAAAGTAAAGGAGCTGAGGATCCAACGCAGCCTGGTACTGAACCTAATACTAAACCTAAATGCTTGACTGGGTTTGATTTTGTCCTGTGTGTGCCTATGTGTGTGTGTCTGTGCACACGCGCATGTGCCTGTGTGTCTGTGCCATTACTTCTGGAGGTCAGAAGACAACTTGGGGAAGTTGGTTCTCTCTTTCTACCATGTGTGTCCTGGTGATTGAACTTGGTGGCAAGTGCCTTTACTTGCTGAGACATCTTGCTGGCCCTTGTTTGTTTGGCTTTGGTTGTTTATGACAGAATCTCACTGTGTAGTTCTGACTAACCCAGAACTCACAGAGATGCCTCTGCCTTGGCTACTGGGATTAAAGGTGTATGCTAGCATGTCCAGCATTTTTTCTTTTCTTTCTTTTTTTTTAAGGAGCTTAATTAAATTTCCCTTTTTAAATTTGTGCTTCTGCCAAGTAGGATTTTACTCCGTTTCCTAAGAACTCCCTGGTGTTTTCTTCTTTGCTGTCACTCTTCCAAGAGCTGCATAGGAGAAGGGAAAGGGAAGAAATGGAAACCAATGTTTTGATCCGTCATGAGTTCCTGTGTGGTGTGTAGGGGCCGTGTTAAACCTAGTGGCTCAGGTTATGTTTCAGAATCGTCACCATTTGAGATAGGGTCTCTGTCCTCCAAGTTGCCTTGAACTCAGTCTTCTAGTCTCAGCATGACACCTGGTGGTTTTAGACCATTTTAATTAGTGTGGAGCGAGGAAGAGCAGGTGCTGTGTCTCTGCTTCTTTCTTAGCTACACCTTCCCTTGCCAGTTACTTCTGACTTCAGTTTGTACAGTGGGTTTAATCACAAGGTCTTCATTCCTCCTCTAAGGATGAAAGGAGCAGATATACCATTGCCCAGCTTGTAGTCAATACTCTCTTACCCAGCTTCCCTAGATTATTTTGAGGTTCACAGTTCTTACAGTGCTCATCAGTACTACACTACAATTTGCATGTGCAGAGAGCATTCATAGTGTTTGATGTATACTAAGAGCATGACAAACAGATAAATGACAGCAGTGGCTAAAACTGTGGCTTTAATTGAGAACCTGGAGTCTTATTCTTTTGCATGCTAACTTTTTAACCCCAGGTTCACTGCCTTTAGCCATTGCTTCAGGGGTGCTTCTGAAGCTGCCTGCATTTTCTTTGAATTCTTTATTGCCCCTGTGTTTATGTTCATACTGCACTTCCATTATAAAAGTGGTCCTTTTTCTTGACTCAGGGATATTTCTTACTTTGCCTATTCATAGCAACTGAACCTTCCCCATTACATAGGCTTTCATCAACTTCCTTGATTATCTTGATTATTTGTTTTTTATGTTGTTTTGTTTAGGTATGTGTCTTGTTTCAGTATTCTGTTGCTGTGATAAGACATCGTGAACAAAAGCAGCTTAGGAAAGGAAGTTTATTTGGGCTCAGGCTTCCAAGGGTAAGAGCCCATCATGGCAGAGAGGCATAGCAGCAAGGCATGGCCACAGAGGAGGATGCTGAGAGCTCAGATCCTTGGCGCAAGCCCAAAGCAGAGAGAGCAAAGTGGAACCAGGGCAGAGCTGTGGACTTTCAAACTGATGTACTTCCTTCAAGCGCTACCTCTTGACCCTCCCCAAACTGCAGCATGCTTTTCCTTTTAGGCCACCAACCAGCTCCCAAATCATGCACACAGACTTAGTAGTTTTGAATGCTGAGCCTAGCTTAGGCATGTTTGTGGCTAGCTCTTTTAGATTAACCTGTTCCTTCTTATCTACCTTTTGCCTTGGGGCTTATTAGCTTTCTTCTGTGTATCTTACTTTCACTGCTTCTCTATGTCTGGTAGCCACCAGGCTTCATGCCCCAGGTGTGTCCCTCCTCTCTTCTCCTTCCTCCTTTTCTTCTCTCTGCCTGCCAGCCCTGCCTATCCTTTCCCCTGTGTAGCTATTGGCTGTTCAGCTCTTTATTAGACCAATCAGCTGCCTTAGACAGGCCAGGTGAAACAAATGCAACACATCTTTACATAATTAAACAAATACATCATAATCAAATGTAACACATCTTTGCCTAGTTAAAATAATATTCTACAACATCGAACTGCACCACCAATTGGGGACCAAGCATTCAAACACATGAGTCTGTGGGGGACATTTTCATTACATCACCTGTCTTTTCTTTCCACTAGGCTAGGAGTCCTAAAAGTAAACATTTTATTGTTTGTAACTGTATCTAACCACTTACGAACAGACTAGTGCATAGTCAGCATTTAGTAAATGTTGTATTGACATTCTATTTAGATTAAATTAGGGCAAAATAACAAATATGTATTTTCACATTAATTTTACTTGAGTCTCTTTTCCCCGCGTCAGTGCTAGTAAACCTTCAGCATCCTTATGCTTGCATTTGAAGCTCTGGTCTCCCCTTGCTTGCCTTCCCTCACTGACCCCTTTTGTGACGCTTTTCCCTTCTTCATGCTGGCCCATGTTTTCAATCTGTGCCATTTCCCTTCTCTGGAGGAATTTGTTTAGCATTTCTTGTGAAGCAGATTTCTTGGTAGCTCTGTGTGTGTGTGTGTGTGTGTGTGTGTGTGTGTGTGTGTTTGTGTTTTAAAGTCTGAGAAAGTTTCTTTTGTGGAAGATAATTTCACTGGTTAGAGAATTCTGGCCTGATAATTTTATCTTTTGAAACTTCAGCCACCTCATGCTACCTTCCCCTTTCCCACATGGTTTACTGCACCGCACTGATAAATCTAGTTGTGGGGCTTGGGCTGATTATTTTGTCAGTTTTGCTCTGCTCTAAGATCTCTTGACTCATGTCTGTCACTGTCTTGAATTTCCTAGCTGTATTATGTTAAGTATGTCTTAATTGCTTTGTTTCTGCTGCTGGCATCCCCCTTTTTTGTCTGTGACACTTGTGGGGAAGGGGAGCAGGAGTTTTTTGAAAAAGGGTCTTAAATAACCCTGATCCTTTCTTCCTTCCCAGTGACTAGGATTCTAGGTGTGTGTTATGCCTGGCCCAAGTTTCACCTTTAGTAGTTGTTCCTTCCTACTGGTTTTTTAATTTTGAGCTACTGATCACTGTTTCTGGTTTTTTGTTGTTGTTGTTGTTGTTTGTTTTTTGGTGTGTGTATGTGTGTGTGCGCGCACGCCTGCACACACGTGTCTCCAACCTAGTAGCCATCTATTACTATGTAGCGCCTGTAAACTGCTTGTGTTTACTTTGCTGAAGTCTCCAGCTGTGTGAGGGAAGAGTTCCTCTTTCAGCAAACTTACAAGGAGGCTCAGCCTCTGCTGAGATTTTTCAGCAGGTAAACCTTATCCAGAAGCCAGGTGGTAATTTCTTGTTTTCTGCAGCAAAAAATGGAATCTAAACCTGTAACCAGTAAGCCCCAAAAGGAGCAAAAAAAACTTGGTAAAGACAAGCAACAGAAAGCAGTGAGCCCTACACAGGATCAAAGTCAGGCTTCTGGAGAGCAGAAAGGGAAGGGCCGCTCCACGTCGTGGACAGGGTTCCAGACCAAGGCTGAAGTGGAGCAGGTGGAGCTGCCTGATGGGAAGAAGAGAAGAAAGGTCCTGGCGCTCCCTTCACACCGAGGCCCCAAAATTAGGTGAGATGAGGGGAGTCATACAGAAGAGGTGCTTCTCAGTGCAATTGTTTTGATGTAGCTCTTTCTTTGTAGCATTTGATAGAGAGTTGGTGCTGCATTAGACCCCATGGGAAGTTAACAGGAAGGTCTCAACACCAGCAGAAATGTTACCGTAGATCAGATGGCAGAGGGAACCTCGGAGAAACCGTCAGGGCAGACTGCATGCCATTCTTGTCTTTCAAAGCCTTTTCAGTCAGTTGAGGTTCACCTGTTGTCGCTGTTTGGGACAGTGGATTAGTGCTGTGTACATTTAGTGCTGCACAGTGGATTAGTGCT
>LOJH01002552.1:18309-41822 GCA_001685095.1 Ellobius talpinus
CAGTGGATTAGTGCTGTGTACATTTAGAGCTGCACAGTGGATTAGTGCTGTGTATCTTTAAAAGAAAATCTTGGTAAGTAATTGAAGGTTTTTGTGATTTCTGTTGCAGAGACAAACAAATGAATATATAACTGTTGTGATTTAGGATATGCTATTGTGGCCTCCATTTAAGAGTGATTATTTCTAGGCTTAGAAACAGCTATGTAAACTGGGCGGTGGTGACACACGCTTTTAATCCCAGCACTTGGGAAGCAGAAGTGGGAGATTCTCTTGAGTTTGAGGCCAGCCTGGTCTATAGAACTAGTTCCAGGACAGCCAGGGCTACACAGAGAAATCTGTCTTGAAAACAAACAAACAAACAAACAAAAAAATTAAACAGCTTTATAGAGAAGGAATTTGGCTTTCAAGCTCTTTAAGAGATCCCAGGGATGGGCCTGGAGAGATGGCCCAGTGGTTAAGAGCACTGACTGCTGTTCCAGAAGACCCTGGGTTCAGTTCCCGTCACCCACATGACAGCTCACAACTGTCTGAAGCTCTAGTTCTGGGGGACCTGACACCCATGGCAAAACATCGATGCACATTAAAATAAACTAAATTAAGTAAATAAGTGTGAGAGAGAGAGAGAGAGAGAGAGAGAGAGAGAGGGAGAGAGACTAAAGATATTAATCAGAGAAAGAATTTAACGCAGCATCTACCTGGCTGTCTTATTTCAGGTTGCGGGACAAAGGCAAAGTGAAATCCCTTCCTCCTAAGAAGCCAAAGTCCCAGACAGGCCACCGGAAGCAGAAGAAGCAGCAGTTACTTTCTTCCCTGCAAGTGAGTTTGGTGGGGCATGTGGTTTGGGTGCTTTGGCTCTGTGGGGCTGAGCAGATGGTGAACTTTCTGGATAGTTGGGTAGATGGTAAGGCTTCTCCATGCAGGGCTGCAGCTCTTCAGAAGGTGAGGTGCAGTAATAAAAGTGGAGAGGGAAGTTAGCCCTGTGACTTGTTTCAGCTGCTTGAGCAGTTATCTTGTGTTTCCTGTTTCCTGTACCTGTTTTCCCCCACTGTAGTGTATGGAAGCAAATCCTACTTTGCATGTAAATAGGTCTCAAGAGACAGATTGCTCAGAACTTCAGACCACATCTCTAATGGCCCAGTCTTCACACAAACACACACACAATGTCATTATCATATCTACTGACATTGATCAGAAGTTCTTTATACACTCTAATATATAGCCCAAATTAATATTTTCCTTATTGCCTCAAAAATGGTTTTTATTTTGGTTAGTACCAGTTAGAATGCTAATTAATAGTCCACAGATTACATTTGCATCCCTCCCTCTTCATCCATGCTGTCTGTTCTGTCTTAGCACATTCCTTTTCCACATTGTTAGTTTGTTGGATAAACGGATTGTTTGTCTTTGAGGAGGTATTTTATAGTGTGTTCAGCTGCTTCCGTATGGTGTCATGTAACTTGTCCCCATGGCACCGTGTGTTGGCTGTCAGCTGGTGTAACAGTCTAGAGGTGTAGCCAGATGTAGTTTTCTTGGAAAGAGTACTTCCTAGGTGGTGCATGTTCAGTGCTGCATTTTGGTTGTTCACTGTTAGTAATGCCAGGATCGGTCAGTAGGTGTCGGAATTCTCCACTGTATTGTTCTATGTAGAAATCCCCTACCAGCTTTTCAATTGTTTTTTAGTTTTTAGATTTGCAGTGCTAGGGATCTAACCCAAGGCCTTTTCATGCTTAGGAAGTGCTCTGCTATTGAGCGATATCCCTAGCTGCTTACCTTTGGTTTTCAAAAGCAATGGATTGTCTGATATTTCTTTACGGGTTACAGAATGCTGACTTTCCGGTTCAGACAACCCTTTTGTGCTTAAAAATAGAGTTCTAAGGATTCTATAAAGGAGAATCTTACATCTAAGAAAGACAGGTTAGATGATTGATTTTTTTCCTTTTCCTTTTCTTGCTGTATCAGTTTCAGAGTAGTAAACTATTAGCAACCTGCTCTGTGGCCTGGGAGACTGGCATATATATTAGTTTTATGAAATCCCAAATTTTCATATAACCCCTGTGTTTCAGTCAAATGTAGTCATTATTCTTGTCCTGTCTAAGACAACAGCATCTTTGGATGGATCAGCTCCTCATCCTTCTGAAATGACTTTGTCTGTCTTTGGTAGTGTTACTTTCTTGTACATGATGTTTCTTTCCCAGTTTCTGGCAATAGCCATTTTCCCAAGGAGCTCTAGTTCTTTTTTATTTTATTTTTTTAATCTGTATATATGTGTGTAAGTGTGTACAGGTGCTTGTGTAGGCCAACAGTGTTAGGTTCCCTCCGGGCTGAGTTACAGGCAGTTCCTAGCTGCCTGATCTGGCTGCTGGGAATTGAACTCAGATCCTCTAGAAAAGCAGTACATGCTCTTAACCACTGAGCCATCTCTCCAGCCCACTCTAGTTCTTTTTAATAGAAGATAATGGTCCTGTACTTTGTTTTTTAAATAATTAAAAATATTCTTTTATATGTATGGGTCTCCTGCCCACATGTATGTTTCTGTACTACAGACATGGGTGGTATTGAATCCCCTAGGTCTGGAGTTAGAGGTTGTTTCATGATACAGTGTGGGTATTGGAAATAGAGCCTGGATCCACACTGGAGGAGCAGCCAGTGCCTTTAACCCCCAAGTCATCTCTTCAGCTCTGGTCCTGGGTTCTTGCACATTCAAGGTCAAACTTTTATCTCCCTTCCCTTTAAGAGTGGAGTCACTAGCATTCTGTCCGACTCAAGTCTGTCTCTGGGACATCTCTGACTATATCATATTATACTGTAAAGATCTAGACTTTGAAATTTCATAAATGGAATTCTTGTAGGGACAGGAGCAAACAAAGATGTCCAAACTAAGGTTCTCTCTGGAAATCATCTTCCTAGTGTACCTACTTAATTTCTGTTTTGGGTGTCTTGGCAGGAAGGTGATATTTAGTGTTTGACGTTGACTAGGCATGGTGGTGGCACTTGGAAGGAGGAAAGATAAGGTCAGGAGTTCAAGGTTGTCCTTGAGTGCATCAAAAGTTTCAGGTGTGCAGGAAAAAAAATGCAGGCAGGCAAGAAAGCAAGAGGGAGGGAGGGAAGGAAAGGAAAAGGAAAAAAAAGATTGTTTTATGTCTTCTTTCTTTCACAGGTGCCTAAGAAAAAAGCTAAGGAAAGTAAGGCAGAATTCCACTTCAACCAACTGGTTGAACAGTATAAGCAGAAATTGTTGGGGCCTTCTAAAGGGGCATCCCTGATAAAGAAAAGCAAATGGTTTGATACTTGATGCTGCCTGCAGAAAGCCATGTCTTCACTGAGGGAAAGAGCATCCCAGATGATACCCCGTTCTTGGGGACTCTGTAGCTGTGTACATTCTTGGTCCCTTCTCCAGTATGGAAGGAAAAAATACCTGAAGAACACCATGAGTTCTTACATTCTCCCCAGATTACTGCTGAAGCTTAACGTGTAATTGTGATTCGTTCTATTTTCTTCTTCAATGGAAACTATTGTAAAAAAGTGTTTTGGAGTACTGAATTTTTAAGATGCATATTTTGTTATGGAGTCTGTAAATGAGGAATTGTGACTTTTGGATGTGTCTCATTTTTAATATACACAAATACATTATTTATGAGATTTTTTCATAAATGAACATTTTTAACATTTTTAATTCAGTTGCATAGTCTGCAAGAGCTAAGAATGGAGAAAACTGTTTATTACCATAGTCTCTGAATGTGGGGGACACTTGACTCACAAACAACTGAAGGTCCTGGTAAGGGTCTGCTCCTGGAAGGTCAGTGGCTGTCTAGAAATCGGATTGCAGTGGCTAGACACTACGTGACCAAGGAGCACCTTGTCCTAGGGACCGAGAACTCATGGACGATGTGGGCAAAAGCAGTGAGCGTGAGGCTGAGGTTCTACCCTGAGTGCCGAGGAGGTGGGAAGTCTTAGTTTAGGCATCCTAAATAAGGAGTCGAACTAAATGTTCTCCTGCTTGTTCCCTGCCCTACATACTTTTTAAGCATTCTTTCTTTTTTCTTTTTTAACCGTGCTTTCTTTCTCTTTTGTAAAGAAAGCTGGGGTGGAGGGTGTGGATGTTAGAGTCAAGGTCCCGTGGTCCTGGTGTCTGAAGAGCTGGCTGTCGCAAAAGAGGAAGATCGGTGGAGGCAAACAAGTCCCTGTGCTGCACAGCTTCTGACACAAGGTGTGGAGTAGATCATTGCTGTCACCTCAGAGCCTCGTGTCTGTCCCCTTGGCCTGGAGGGCATTTCCTTAGGACCTGTTGTCTCTGATCCCCACCAAGCCATCAGCTTTGGTGGTGTCTCCTTGAGTATCTGAAGTGGGGCTCTTCTTCCTTCCCCCGTTGTATCCTAGCTGAACTCTTACCCTGTTTTGTTTTCTGCTGGCTGTAACTGTCCTGTAAAATTGTCTCCCCTGTTAAAATGTCTGCTTTGAGAGAGACTTTCTCTTGTTCACCCTACTCAGATAGCACCTACTACTGACTCTGACACATGGTGGGTTTGGAATAAATACTTACTGAATGAAAAAAATAAGAGAGGGGAAGAAGCAATAGTGCTCTGTCTAGAAGAAGATGGCTGAGAACGTAGCCCGGCTTGCTGATCGCTGGGTCTACTGCAGTGCTTTAAAAGATGCCTTCCCAGAGCATCGCTGAACCAGGCATAAAGCTGTTTCATGACAGGATCTTGAGAAAACAGTGTCCAGAATGCCCCTGCTGGTGGAGGTAGTGAAGGGGGAATCATGAAAGTTGTTAGACCCTTTGGAGGTATCCAAGGACAGGTACCGTCTCTAGTTTCAGTTTGAGACAGTGATGGGAGTTATACAATACATCTGTCCAAGAGAGGGGATAGAAAGCCTTATGGAGAGTGTTCAGATGGCCACAACCTGCCAGTCAGTTGATCTGTTTTTCCTTGGCTGACTCTGTCGACTTGCTAGACACTTTTCCTCCAGTACACATATATCATTAATATTGAAAGTGTATCTTAACATTTAAGATTACAAAAAATTGCTCTTCTTTCAGAGTGTTGGCAGATTCTCCTAGATCCAGATATTTCTCTAACGTCTTTAGCAACCCTGTGTGTTAAAACATTAGTCAGTTGCTTGGCAAGTTATTGCACAGTTCTTTAAATGAGTGCCGTGAGGACGGATTATCCTGTTTCCCAATGATCCGACTCCATATGTGTTGGCTTCCTCTGAGACACCTTCCCATGGGCTCCTCAGTCAGCTCCTTGACCCCTTGCCACATGAGTGCTCATGCAGGGGGAATTGTGCCTCTGCTTCACTTCCTGACCGGGTGTTTGAGGAAATGGGTTTCTTATTCATAGGAGGGTTGAGCTCCACATTGCTTGGTCAGTAGGGTAAGCATCTTTGTTAACATCTGAGACCAAAGGTCATAGAGAATAACCAAGCTTCATGGACTCTTGTTGGGCTATGCACTAGACTGGTCAGACAGAGAAAGACCTGTAAGTGGGGTGCAGCTTTTTCTGTGCCTTTTTTTTTCTGGTTAGATGGAGGTTTTGATGTTGCTTCTCTCGAGTCAGCCTGTGGCAGAAAATATGCTTCAGTTATTGTAGAAATGAGCTGCAGTTCCCTCTGTTAGAATCCTAGAGCCTGTGGCTCCTTCAAAGACAGAAACATGTCTGAACAAAGTGGCCCCGAGATGTGCTTCGTCAGTTTATGTCGTCACTAGAATGTCGTCACAGAGCATGCTTAGACAAACCTAGACAGCCATGACGATGCAAGGTAATACAGTCTTTAGGACTGATGCCATGGGTGTCCTTCATTGACTGAAATGTTAAGTGCTATACAACATCCTTGGATGTTTTTGTTTTTGGAGACAAGGTTTCTATATGTAGCCCTGCTGCCCTGGAACTTGCTCTGTAGACCAGGCTGGACTCGAACTTGAGATCTGCCAGCCTCTGCCTCCCAAGTACTGGGATTAGAGGTGTGTGCCACCACCACCCGGCTGTTTTTGTATTGAAAATAAGTTTTTCTAACTATAATTCAGAGCCCAGAACCTCGAGGCTCCAAAGAGCTTCTTCTCATCCATTTGGCTTTCTCGTGTCGAGGAGGCTGACGGCCAAATGTGCCCCAGAGAATGCTGACACTGTCACCTTCGGAAATGCGAGTCTGCGGTCTCAGCTCTCCAGCTGCCCTAGTTAACTACTCAGTGTGACAGACACCCATCAGTTCTGCCATACAGGGAGCCGGTCTGCCCATATGAGTTGGATCCTTTATGGCTGAAGCCACATTGTCATGGGACTGCAGGAGCTGAGACAAGGTTGTGTTTCCGTTTGTCTCAGCTCCTGCTTTCCCCTCACCTCTAACCACTGTGTTAAGAGCTGGGGTGGAATTTCTCTCCAGCCAAACAGATTTTCAGATTCCTTCTCAACTGGTTAGAGGTCGTGCACACAGATTATGTTGCTTTTGTTTTCAGTTATCCTGGTTCCCCTTATTTCCGCGATCTTTCTCTGAGATGGATACCTTATTGGATGGGGTGTTACTTGGCAGTCCACTTTGGGTGGTATTAAGATATAGTCTACAATTACTTTGATTTCTGATTCTGAGCTGGTGATTGGCTGTAGACAGATGATGCTTCCAAGGTGATGAAGGAATATGCTGGGAAGACTGTTAGACACTCCCTGGGAACCAGTTCTGAAGAAACTGCTGACTTGCCGAAAAAGTCCATCCCAAATGTAGTGTCTTGACAAACATCAGATCTGGTAATCCTTAAGACATGTCTGTGCTGCCCAGAACTCACTACCTTTTATCAGTAGTGAGCCTTCACTGCTGCAGAGCTGGCCTGAAAACTCACTGGAATTGATAGGACATCATTTTTGTCCTTGAAGGCAAGGGTTATATTTTATACTTTCCTACAAACACTGACACCAAGCGTAGTAGGAGCTCCTGTGATCCTATGAGATCTCGAGAGGCTGATCGCTCCACTGCATAGCTGGGCTTGTGAAGGATGGCAGGATCATTTCCTAATGTGATGCAAGTAGAAGGGCCCGGGTAAAGTGAAGGGCAGTGGTGCCCTGCTCACAGCTTGAACAGGCTGCCTGCATCCTTCCTGCTGTGGTTTGTAGCAAGCGTCTTCGCAAATCCCTCTCATTGTTCTAGTTCAGGCTCACGTTCCTCTTCAGGGACCTCAACTATCCCAGGGTGTAATGATCAGTTCACTCTAAGTCACTGGCATACTTCTTGGTTGGCCTGTCCCTCAACAGCAATTGCTACTGTGGCTTGCTTGTCTTGTTTTTAGGTTTGTCCCATGGAAACTCACCTGGCACATAGCTGTTCTTAGTGATAGATTACTAAGGATGGCTACTGAGGTGCTGCAGTAATCTTTTACACACATACACATACATATGGTCTCTCTCTCTATATATACATACACACACATACGCATACGTATAGTGTCTATATATATACACACACATGCTGTCTGCTGTATTTTCTCTCTTCTTACTCAGCCTCTTTCCCCTCGTATTAGGTACTTTTAAAACATTTCCTTTCTTCCTCTCCTGCACTGTTGTCTGGGCCCCAGTCTACCAGCAACTCCTTCAGATGTTGCTTAATTTGTCCGGAACATTCATCCTATTTCTATCTTCCTGCCACCGAAAGGAAAGCCAGCCCTTAAATACAGGACTAGATGGTGAGGGCTGAATGCAGGCAATTCAGTGCCAAGTAACCGACTGTCAAGTGTCCCTTTTCTTAGTCTCCCCAGTTCTTCCTTTGTCCTTTTCTTCCCTGGGCCTGCCGTCAACACATACTGTATACTTCAGCCGTGAGAGACTCGGAAGCCATGCTTTGGATGCTACCACAGAAAACACGCCATCTTTGTGTTCTGGTCTGTGTGGCAAAGATGCTGTCATAGCACGTGACACCTCAGATAAACAGATCTGGATCATTGCACACTCTGTGAGTTTTACAAAGGATGGCGTTAAGGTGTTCCCTCCTAATAAGCATGTAAAAGCACTGGCCAGAGGTCACCTAGTCCTCCACGTGTTGCATCTTAGCATCAGGGTTCTGGGGGACATGGAGGCTTAGGTTATTTCAAAGGGGGCCTTTGCTACCAAGAAAATGAGCAGCTCACCAAATCAGCTGGCAAGTGCCCATGGAGGCACATGTCTTGCCTTTCACGGGACGGCGGTTAGGAGGTGACATCTCCATGCCAGCTACACCCCCTGGATGGAACTTCTGATTCTGAACTTATCAATGAGAAGGAAACTCCTGGGGTTTTCTTCCAGAAGGCAAATTAGCTCTGAACCATTTCACATGTCCTCTTCTGACCGATAAGCTCATATCCATTCCGGGACTCAAGTGACAGCTAAATGCAGTCGTAACCAAACATTAATTGTTTGTTTGTATCAAGTCATGGATGAATTGCATCCACAGGCTCCCTGCAGTCACAAGAATGGCAAATCACAAAGGCCTCCTGTAAAAATTGACAAATTATACAAAATTTAAGTGAAAACTATATTATTTGTAAATTATATGCAACATAGTCTTAAAAATTAAAATTTTATGGAAATATGTTTAAAATTACAATGAATTTATGTGCATACATTTTAACCCCAGAGAGTCTCTTTTTAAACATCAAAATACCACCTGTTTTATTTAGGGTCTTATGTAGGGCATGCTGGCTTAAAACATGATTCTCCTGCCTCAGCCTCCTGCGTGTGGGAATTACAGGTATGTGCCACCACAGCTGGCCTGTAGACATTTTTTGTCTTCTGCTCCCACTGGATCTGGCCAGCCCACTGCTTTGGGGTGTCAGCATTTCCATTTTTAGTTACACAAGTGGAGCTCTGCCTAGCCCTCCAGATGTTTTTTACCCTTCACTCAAGACTGTTCTATTGGTTGGGGTGTGGCTCAGTGGTATTGAGCATCCCTAGTTTGTTTATGGAGCCCCTGGTTTCAATCTGCAGCTCCTCAAGGGGAAAGAGTGTTTTGTTCTGCTGAAGTATTTCCTAGCTATGGGCTTCAGATTGGGCCCTGGCTTTCTGAGGTTAGCTCCTGGCATGCACTTCGGTGTTGAGAGGAGAGAGTTGACCCTGCCAGGTAAAACCTGTGGCCGCTCAGCCCTTTTCCTTACACTGAGTGTTAGAGGAAGTTCAAGTGAGATGCCTTGATGTCAAAAGAAACCTCCAGTCAGGAAGGGTTTGGGTGGGCTTGGTGTAGTCTCACCTTGGCATGAAAGGCAAGGTCCCTGTGATGTATGCTGAGCTGAGTGAAACCTGGCTGAATAGGGCTGCATAGCTTAAAGCCCTTCATTGCTCATCTTGGGAGCACTTGGCCTCAAGCCTAGCAAAGGACATTGACGGCATAAGCCTTCTCTCCCTGTTATACAGCAAGGAGAGAAGAGTTTGGTGCCCTAGTCCTCAAGATGTGCTACCTGGGCTAGAATAGCCCACTGTCTTTAGGGTGTTGTCTCTCTTTAAAGAACATCTTATTAAGTACCAAATGCTCTTAGGTTTAAGTGCCTTTTCTTTCAAGTTAGGTACTAAGGGAGACACTTCTCTTTTGAGACAAGGTCTCAAAGGTTGGCATTGTGCTAGCCTGATCTTGAACTTCTGATCCTCCCAAGTGTGGGATCATATGCATGCTCCAACATATCTGAGGATGGAGCCCAGGATGCTAAGCATGCTAAGTGAACACTGCCAACTGCACCAGGAAAGGCATTTTCAATGTCATGTTCTTCGGCTGGTAAAGCCTTTGAAAACTTCCCATATGTAATTAATTTAAAGTTTTTATTATAATTCTCAACTTAAAAATTAAGCCCTCTGCTTGGTCAGCTTCTTTTACCCCTTCTCCCTCCCTTAAGTCAAAAGGTACCACTTACAGATATTTTTACATTTTTTGCCCCTCTTTATGCTTTCAGAAGTCAAAGTGTGTGTGTGTGTGTTTGTGTGTGTGTACATGCATACACATGAGTGTTTAAGATGTCTTTGAGCCCAGAATACGTTTGTTTAGAGATTTTCTTCACCATGCCTGGGCTCTCTGTACCTTGGCTCACTACAGAGTTGCTCATGCACAGCTGGTGTAGATCGGTTCCACTTGCTTTTATAATGCTTTCCCAGAATCCAGAACCCGAAGACATCTCCATTCCCTTGGAGGTCAGATAATGGCCGGTGTCCATAGTGAAAATCTACAGGGCGAGGCTTGGCCATTTGACAAGGGCTATTAAAGGGACATCAGGCTTCAAGTACCAGCACAGGGAATCACATACCTCTGAACCCTACTGCAAGATCTGTAGGACAGCTGCCAACACTGGCCAGTTGGGAGTCTGGCTCTCCAGCCCTCAGCTGTGTGTGGGTGCTGCTGGCACCCAGCCACTGGAGCGAGTGCCATGGAAGGAGACAGGCTCTTGGAAGAAACTGCGTCTACTTTCTCACCCTTCACACGAGGCTAGGCCCTGCAAACTCAGCAGTCACTAACAGCAGCCACAATTACCCTGCCTACTGTGACATGTGCTAGGACTGTCTCATTGAGCAAATTGCTTGCCCACCCCCATCCTCATGTCCAGAGGCCAAAAGAAGAGAACAGAAAGCCATGTCTGGAAAAGCAGGCAGTCCCCCCACCCCACTCCTTCCCTCTGTGGCAGGAACTCACTGCAGCCCTGCCCAGGTACCTCATATGTTTTCCCGCACTTGGGGAACTCAACTAATTAGCAGAGGTTAAAGACCCTCTGCAGAGCCATTTGTCGTCTTCGGCTCTCCCCGCAAATGATCTTACTGTTCTTGTTCAACTTAGTATACTAGAAACAGCAGGCCCTTAACAGCAGTGCAGTATTATAGGTCTCCACGGGAGGCCCCAGCACGGGTTCTGAGCACCCAGACATTTCAGGAGCATACATAGGCTGGAGTGTTGAATCTTAGATCAGGACAGGGCCCAAATGTGTTCCCAGGAACCTGCTACAGAACCTCTTAGATTTTGAGCTTTTAGTGATACTGAGTTTTTATTTATTTATTATTGTTGTTATTATTGGTTTTTTGAGACAGGATTTCTATGTAGCTTTGGAGTCTGTCCTGGAACTAGCTCTTGTACACCAGGTTGGCCTCGAACTCACAGAGATCTGCCTGCCTCTGCCTCCCGAGTGCTGGGATTAAAGACATGTGCCACCATCACCCGGCTTTTTTCTTTTTTTAAATACTGGGTCTTAACTGTGTCTTTTCCTGGACAGGCAGGGTGGGGCTGCCAGTCCTCCTGAGACTGACACAACCTCTGCCCACCTTTGTAGCCCACCTCCCCCAGGAAGCTATGGTGGAGACCACAGGCTCTCTAAGGGTCGGGGTGTTAGACGCCCCTCCTCCCCCATCTTTTTGTGTTTGAGCTAGGGAGTGAAAAAGCCCAAATGGCAGTTGTTAGCAAATTCTTAGTAAAATGTCTAAGGTAAAGATCTTGGAGATACTGGGGACAAGAGGATGTGAGAAACTTGGGAGAAGTGTCTCTGTTGCTCCTTGCCCCCAGTACTCTGAGCGAATTCATCAGAAATGAGAGAGGATAACCAGATAGGGCGATGCTCACCTTCATGGCTATGGACCGAAGTCCTCCTTCTTCTGCCCCAGTAGGGAGAGCTTACCTTCAGGGATAAACAACCAGAGTCATGGGAAGGCTGCTTGTCCTGAGGTATTGCTAGCCCCACCTTCAGCCTGTGTATGCAGTCCAGGACACCTGGGAGAGGCTTTGCTCCCCACATCACTGCAGGGAGAGTGGGTTGTGCTCTCTTCATGTGTGACCTGCGTAAGGCAATGTCTGTGTTGAGGAGTATTGGTACCCATCCCCATGTTCACTCTATCTCTTCCAGCGAGGAGCCCACAGCTCTTTATTTGTGGGACCATTTTCAGGACCAATGGGTTTGTTTAAGATGATCATCCTAGACCAAGACAAGGACCCAGCATCCTTGCCAGCAGTTCAACCATACCAGACACTTGCAGTTGGCCTATGCCAATCTTGCCGAAAGAGTATAGCCTTCTTAGAAGATGCCATTAACCACTGCCTTTTACTAGGCTTATGCTGAGTTTGTGGACATAGTTTCAGGGGCATTGGCTTCTTTTATCTTCACCACAAGGTCCAGAAATGGATGTTGCTAGCAAGTACATTGGTCAGAAAAGTTGGGCTCAAGGCAAATCTGCCCACCTCCGCTTGAAGAGTGTGAGATGTTTGCTCCATGGCAATGCTCCTCCAGGGCACTCTGGGTATGCTGGCTCCTGTGATCTCTCCAAGTGCAGGAGACTCGATTGCATGGTCTGTGGTTGTGGGGGATAGCATTTGAGTGTTCCTTTAAAAAAATTAATTTTCTCAAGTTCTGATAAAACATCTACATTTTAAAATAGTTGCCTATTTATTTGTTTATTTTAAAAAGTGAGTGTGTGTGTATGTGTGAGAGAGAGAGAGTGTGTGCCAGTGTGTATGTGTATGTTTACCATATGGAGCTCCAAGGACAACAAGTTAGAGTTGGTTCTGTTCTATTTTACAGTATGGGTCCCGGGCATTGGGCTCATGCCATCAAGATTGGCAGCAGACTTACCTGCTGAGCCATTTGTTTGTTTGTTTGTTTTTAGCATTGCTTTTTTAGCTAGTTTATAAAACTCATTGTTTTGTAAAATGCCCATTCACGATCTTTAAATTCTATTCCCTCGTGAGTGTGGTGGCACGTGCCTTTGATCCCAGCTAGCACTCGGAAGGCAGAGACAAAAGGATCTCTGTGAATTTGAGGCCAATCTGGTCTCCGCAGTGAGTTCCAGGACAGCCAGGCCTGCATAGAGAAACTCTGTTTCAAAAACCAGACCAACAAATAACAAACAAAAACCAGAAAAACAAAAACAAAAAATAAAAATAAATTCTACTACCGATGTTTTTTGTTTGTTTGCTTGTTTTTTTGGTTTCAGTTTGGTTTTTGATTTTCCAAAGCAGGGTTTCTCTGTATAACACAGCCCTGGCTGTCCTGGAACTCTCTTTGTAGAACAGGCTGACCCCGAACTCACAGATATCCACCTGCCTCTGCTTCCCCAGTGCTGGGATTAAAGGTGTGCACCACCACGCACAGCCTAAGATTTTAATGTAGCATGCCAAAACCCAATTTAGGGATGTCATATGTTTCCTATTGAGGCAAATGTAAAACAAGGTTTTCTTTAGTTATATTTCCCCATTTTCCAAATACTTCAACTTTGAAATAACACAAATTATCAAGCATAAAACCAGTTAAAATAAATGGTGGTTCTTCTCCAAACATTCTTTCCCCGAATCTCTGTATTTCATTCTCCTGTAGATCAGATGGTTGGCTATGCTGCCATGGGGTCTGGTTTATACGCTGCCACTAGGAGTGACATCCTTGGCTTTCATCCTGAGGTCAGGTCCTCCCACTGTGTCTCGGACTTGTCCAGCACATTTACTAAAACATGAGGGGGCAAGACACTGGATGACCAGCCCTGTGTGTCTTTTTCCAGCTGGGCCAGTAAGTTCTTTCCAGCCCAGAAAAGATAAATTTTGTTGGGCTTCTCTATGAGGCAAACCATGGGTTGTTTTGACGCTTCTGCATTCTTGGGCTAGAGGGAACAAATGACCCTTTAGTGTCTTTATGATCTGGTGATCATAGAATTACTATGCAATCCTATGCAGCAAGGTTATAATAAGCATGAAAAGCTATAGAAAAAATGCAAACTTATGGGGATGGAGAGATGGCTCATGGTTAAAAGCGCTAGCTGTTCTTCCAGAATACCTGAGTTCAGTTCCCAGTAGCCCTATCGGGCAGCTCACAACTGCCTGAACTTCAGTTCTAGGGGATCTGACTCCGTCTCCTGGTCTCTGTGGCATCTTTACTCACTTGCAATATACCCATACATAGAAACACACACATATACATAATTTTTTAAATCTTTTTTAAAATGCAGAATTGTATGTTGGAGGAGTGGCAGAAGAAAGATTGAATGCTAGCAAACAAATAAACTTTATGAAAACAAAAGTAAACCAAATGCTCTGAAAGCAAGACAATAATACATTAAAATAAAATAAGACCCAAATAACCATCCAGAATAAACCAGCGGACCATGGGTTAAACCAAGGATGGTCTGACCCCCAGAAAGAGCTCATCAGTATCCACTCGAGGAGGCAATGCTGAACAACGGGCACAGTGGCTCATGTGGGTACCTGATAATAATTTAGGTGATTCTTCTGATGATCTGGATCTTCTTGAGGTCCCATATTGGGTATGAAATACTGTCAGTGCAAAAATATAGCTCTCATCTTGGGGAAAATAAGACATAATTTATTCTGGAGCAAAATATGAGTAACAGTGCCTTGGGCACGTAGATATTGCTTGCTCCAAATGCTGTGTTCCAATGTGGTAACAGTTTTTCAGAATGAGAAAACAAAGCTATAAATAAGGGTACTTAAAAATACATTGTTTTCTGTGGCTACGCAACACTAGATGGCTTTGCTGTGCATCATCTACTTGAGTAGCTCCATCTATGCTAGACATTTCCTTGTTCTGTTTGTTTCAGCTTTTATTTCCTGCTGCTGTGGTAAAATATTTCCACAAAGTCAGGTGTGGTGCTTGGGAGGCAGAGGCAGGTGGATCTCTGAGAGTTCGAGGGCAGCCTGGTCTACAAAGCGAGTTCCAGGATGTCCAGGGTTGTTACACCGAGCAATGCATGCATGGTGGTGCTCAGCTCACTGTCTCCTTTTCATTCTGTCTTGGACCCAGTCCATGAAGCAGTGCTGCCAGTCAGGATGCGTCTTCCTGTCTCAAGGAACCCAGTTAAGAAAAAATCCCTCACAGGCGAGCACAGAGACCCATCTCAGCTGATTTCTAGATTTTGTCCAATTGACAACACACCAACCCTCACACTTTTTGGTCTTTGGTATTAGAAATTCTGTGAAGAATGACCTTGAACATGTATCTTTTTTAACCAGCTGTTTTTATTTGCTGTGCTTTGATATCTGGTATCTTCCTGATCCTGGGGAGATAACCCCCACCTGACCAGCTAACACCAAGAGCAGAGGTTTTCTACTTTCCTAATGCTGTGATCTTTAATACAGTTCCTCGTGTTGTGGTGACCCCCAACCAGAAAATTATTTTTGTTGCTACTTCATAACTGTAACTTTGCTACTATTATGAATCATAATGTCAATATCTGTTTTCTGATGATCTTAGGCAACCCCTGTGATCATCCCCAAAAGGGTTGTGACTCACAGGTTGAGAGCCTGATGACTTTGAGAGACTAAACAACTTGCCTGTGAGTTTGCCTTTCATATACAGAAATCAGTTCTGAGGTCAGGTCCTCAGTCACTTCCTTTAACACTCACGCATTAAGCCACTATTCTCCCAGCCCTAAATCTCCCTGCCCAAGGTTGGTACTAAACTTCTAGGAGCTATCCTGCTAGTCAAGAACCAGTTGAAATTGTTCCAGCTAGTCATTCTGAGGTATGTGTGTGTCTACTTTGCTCATGGAAATCACAATAAAGCCTCTGGTTTATGCCTTCTCTTATTCTATCTGCTTCCCGTGCTCACATGTGTCCCTGTGTGTACCCATCTGGCCCTGCGCTGACCCTTTTCTTGGAAATTGTAAATAATAGCCTTCATTTAGAAGACACAGTTGTGGGCCTAGAGAGATGGTCCTGCAGCTGAGAGTGTATACTGCTTTTGCAGAGGACCAGGTTGGTTTTAGCACCTACATCGGGTGACATACAGCCACTCTGACTCCGGATCCCAAGGACAGAATAGGGGAGCAGTGGGAGATGAGCACAGTGAGTGGCTGTGCTGACTCATCCCTGTCATTCCAGCACCCCGGGTGCTCAGGCAGGATCTCTAGCCTGGGCTACACTGTGAATCTCTAAGGGAGAAAGAAAGAAAGAAAGGAAGGAAGAAAAGAAGGAGGGAGGGGGGAAAGGAAGAAAGAGGGAGGGAGGGAGAGAGGAAGAGAGGGAGGAAGGAAGGAAGGGGAAGAAGAAAGCGAGGACAAAGCGGGAGGAATTAGGAAGATGGCTCAGTAGGCAGCAGTGCTTGACTCGCAAGCATGAGGACCTGAGTTCAAATCCACAGCATCCACCATTCACATAAAAAGCAGGATGTGGTGTGCACATGCCTGTAATTCTAGTGCTTTCGGGCTTGCTGGTTACCGGCCAGTTCCAGGGTCAGTGAGAGACCCTGTTTCAAGCAAAAGAGCAGGGCATCCAGTGTCCCCTCCAGTCTGCAAAAACCACAGAAAAAAAGGAGGTATTTGAAAAAAAAAGATTTTTTTCTAATTATAAAACATCATATATATTCAAGCTCCAATTAAATGCTTTCTTTTATAAGAGTTGATGCGGTCATGGTGTCTCTTCACAGGAACAGAACACTGACTAAGACATGCTAAGCAAGCACTCTATCAGCTCAGCCACTCCTCAGCCTGATATGCCTCAATATGCCTCTTCTTCCATCATATCTACCCTGGGATGTCCTATCTTAGGTTACCTTACTACATCTGCAACAACCCTGTTGCAAATAAGGTCACATCCACAAGTGCTGGGTTAGCACTTGGACATGTTCCTTGAGGGAATGACACAATCCACTCAGAATTGATTTATTTGGGCTTATAGTATGTGTGGTGGTTTGAATTAAAATTGCACCCCATAGACTCATGGGGAGTGGCACTATTAGGAGGTGTGGCCTTGTGGGAGGAAGTGTGTCTTTCACTGGGGGTGGGCTTTGAGGTTTCAGAAGCTCAAGCCAGGTCCACTGTCACTCTCTTTTCCTGCTGCCTTCAGATCCAGACGCAGAATTGAGCTACTTCTCCAACACCACATCAGCCTGGATGCTGGCAGGCTTCCTGCCATGATGATAGTGGACTAAACCTCTGAACCATAAGCCAGCCCCAATTAAATGTTTTCATTTATGGGAGTTGCCATGGAGCCAGGCAGTGGTGGCACATGCCTTTAATCCCAGCACTCAGGAGGCAAGGATTAAATTTCTGAGTTAGAGGCCAGCCTGGGTTGGGCTACACAGAGAAACCCTGTCTCGGAAGAAAAAAACAAAAAGTTGCCATGGTCATAGTGTCTCTTCACAGCAACAGAAACCCTCACTGAGACAGTGAGAGAGGATGTGTTCCCCCCAATCACAAACCAATTGTCATTAATCATGGAACAAATAATGGACCACAGGGCCGTGATTCCATCCACACTGGACAGGTTCCTCTTGTTCTCTGGCAGCTGCTGGTAGGTATCACCCTAGTGTGTCTGCCAATTCTTGCATCATGCGATTTCATAATTTCCACTTCATTGTATATCTAATTTGATAAGGCGAGGTTCTTTCTTGTTCACCTTCATTTTATTAATTATTTCCATCGACATTTGTTTTTAAGACAGGGTCTCACTACGCAGCATTGGCTAGCCTGGACTTGTATTCAGACCAGACTGCCTCTAACTCATAGAGATTCACCTGCCTCTGCCGCCCAAATGCTGGGATTGAAGGCTTGCTTCACCATCATGCCAGACTCCCTATTAACTACCTATACAACTCTCCTGTTCTCTAACTGGAGCGTGTTAGCTCTTTGGGATATTCATTCAGTCTTCCCATGTTTGAACATGACAAGCTTTCCCATCTAATTATGTCATGAGATTTCACAGTTAAAAAATTTGGAGATGTGGGTTTCCGGCTCCCGCCTTGTTGGGCCAGTGAGTCCCAGGTGTTTTTGCTATTGTTATCTCTGTCCCTCTGCCGGCTCACTCCCATTGTGTTTTCTAATTGGTTGTTGCTAGTTGATGAGGAAGCTATTGAATTTTGCATCCAGCTACTTTATTAAATTCTCCTGTTAGTTCTAATAGCTTTTCAATTTATTCTTGTGGGCTCTCTGGAGCCTTTTGCACAAACCAATTCAAATGAATAATTAACTCTGTGGCTGAATCAATGACCTCACCTAAATCAGGTCTCCCTTAAATGGAAGGAATTTGGCTGACGGAGGGAGAACAACACCGCGTAAAGGCGGTGTAAACTGTGGGCAGGTGGGGGAGGGCTCGGACCATTCCCATAGCCTTAAGTAAGGTCACATTCTCCAATTCATCACTTTGCTGCTCGAAATCCATCCTGAAATAAGCAACCAGAGCTGTGAGTAGAAGAATTAAAGTCTCAAGACATGCATCGCAATGCTTTGTGTTTATAATGATGCCAGCTGCCCACAATGTCCCGATTATTCGCGTTTGCGGGTTGAGTAAGAAAGTCTTTGCGTGGATTGGGCCTGAGCTGCCTCTCGCTCTGCCCATTCCATCAAGGCTCACTCGTCTCCATTGAGCCTTATCGTTATATATTCTGTTGCCTGCTGAAGCCCGGTCCTATTTTGTACGCTGTCTTACCCACTCTGTGTTCTCCTATGATGTAGGCCTAAGGCTGAGGTTCGGCGCCTGGTAAACGCTTAGGGACAGAGATTCAAACGTGGGAAGTGGCTGTGGAAGATTCTCAGGAGCACATTCTGGGTAAGTTGAAGAAGCAGAAGTTTCCTATCAACTGTGACCGATCTCGGGGACTCCAGAGCTGGCACGACACCTTAGTGGTCATAAATTGACTTAAGGGAGCTGGGCTCTACTCTTGCAGGAAATGTCTTCCCTTAAGAGGGAAACCATTACTGGGCAAAGGTCCAGCTGTAAGCAGCCAGTACCCCCTCAGAGAAGCAAATGCTTCCATCTAGCAGAGGATACAGGTAGTCACGGTGTTCACTGCATCTGCGCCTTGGGTTAAAGATGACCACAGGTTCTTTGCTACCTCTTCTTTCTAGCAAAAAAAAAATGGAGCCTCTCCTTTTCTTTTTTATTCTTTTCTCTTTTTTTCTATTTCTTTTTTCTTTTTTGGCAGCTTTAGTGGTCTTGAAACTCTCTGTATAGACCAGGCTGACCTCGAACTCACAGAGATCCACTTGCCTCTGCCTCCTGAGTGCTAGAATTAAAGGTGTGCACCACCATGCCCAGCCCTCCTTTTGTTAAATATGCGATAGTTCTTTGCCTTCTTTTAGCCAACAGATTGTGGCAGAAGTGCCTTTGGATAATTTCTGAGGATGATCTTGACAGGTATTATCTGCCTTTGACTCTTTGACCAACATTCTGAGAGTCCAGTCCAATAAAGAGGTTTAGTTGTCCTAAAACCATGCTGTGGGAGCCTGAGGTAGCCACATGGAAAGGACATGGGAAAGAACCAAGGCAGTAGGCATGGGAAGGAAGCCTTTTAGCCTGACCAATGGCTGGGTACAGCTAAGCAAATGAGCTTTGGCAAGATTGTATGGACGGAAACCCCATCATTTCTTGATCCATAAAATCATGAGATAAATAACCGAAAGTTGTAGCACAATTAATAAAAACCCAGAGACAGAAATTGGGGTTCAAGATGAAGGTCAGAAAAGCAAAGCAGCCAGCCACTGACTCTTACCTCTACCTCAGTCCAAAATGGCGATCCTGCCTCCAGGAATCTCAGAATGAGACTGTGTCTGAGAGCTGTCTCCTCCGGTCTTACATTCCTCTCTAGGGCTGGGATTAAAGGCATGCACCACTACTGCCTGGTTTCTAGTGTGGCTACTGAAATTAAAGGTGTGTGTCACCACTGCCTGGTTGGTAAGGCTGACCAGCGGGGCTGTTTTAATCTCTGATCTTCAGGTAAACTTTATTTATTGAAATACAAGTGAAATATCACTACAGAAAGTCATATTTTATTGAGTGTTTCTCCGCACTTTTTGAATGATAGGCAAACACTCTACAACTAAGCTATATCCTGAGTCCTTGGTTTTTTGACACAGTCTCATTATGTAGTCTATGCTGTCTTTGAACCTGAGATCCTCCTGTCTCAGTTCCCTAAGCGCTGGGATGTGCCACCATCCTTACTCAGAAAGTCTTTTCTCTGCACACCCGCACCCTTAGGGCTGGGGCTTATGAAGTGGCTGCCAGTTCGGAGCTCTCATACAGGAAAGAAGCCTTAATCTCCACATAAGGCCACTCTCTCAAGAAAGAGAATTAATAGTGCCTTTTCTTCCTGCTTTCCTCCAGTCCCAAGTACGCCCCAGGCTCCTGACTTTTTGCTTTGAATTCAGACAATGCGCCCAAGAGGAGACTTCAGGGGCCTAAGACTGTTATGTTACTCTCTTCACAAATAGTCTTGATTTTCCCTAGGCCTGGCAATTACAATACTAACAGGTCAATCCTAGTCCACTGTGGGGTTCCATTGCTACAGTGTGAGTGGCTGTGTGATTCAAGGGCTATAGTACTTAGAGCACACAGTATTCCAGACCTGGAGATTTAGTCTCAGTGGTACATAGAACTTGCAGTACTTGTTATCAGAAGTACTTAATTCCAGTGTTCTTTATTGCCTGTAATATTCCACATCAGAGGTATTGAATTTCCAGGGCCTCGCACATTTGCTATCTTCATATTTAGGAGACATAATATTTAGTTTCAAGGCATTTAGTAGCCGTGGAGCTTGGCGTCTATCGCATTTGGAACCCATCCTCTTCAGTGGTCACATTATTCAGAGATTGCAGGACTTGGTGGCCTCTTGCAGAGTGATGACTGGTCACGTGTCCTTGAGTGTCCCCCGCTGCCTCTGAAGAAAGCAAGTTCCCAGCAGTTCTTCAGGCCGCCCTGTCACTCGGCTGCTCCCTCAGCTGATGTCCTCTGCTCATAAGCAGTTTCTCAGGGCCCTGGCTCAGCTTCATTGAAGAAGGCGCTTTTCTGCAGCGCACAAGAGATTTTTCTTCCGTTTTTCAAAGTTCAGCTGTTTCTGAATCATCTCCTCTCAGCTTCTCTCCCCTCCGCCCCTCCTTTGCTCCCAAAAAACGGAGCGCTTTTTAAAATGGGAACTATGGAATTTTCCATTCTCCACCTCCCCCTACAGAACAAGACGGTGATTTGGCACAAGCTTTCTGAACAGACAGGGCAGGTGTTTGTCTAAAAGGATCAGTGGGCACAAATACCAAGAAAGTGAGAGGAGAGGCTCTTTGTGGCTTCAGCTGGCGTGTGTGGTAGACAGTTGGGAGGTGATGGGCCTAGGCCCACGTCGGGCCTGTAGTGTCACCCTAGGGCCTCTCTGAACCCCAAGGTGCTGACTTTTACACTGGACACAACAGAAGTCTCTCCTCCAAGGGAGACTATCTAGTGGGAACACACTTGAGTGGTCCCGATGCTCATGAGGTAACTAGCGATGACTATATGCATGGCTAGTTGCTGTGACCTGCCAGGCAGGGTGGGGTGGAGGTGCCAGGGTCACTGGGTTTAGGGTCTGCCTCATGGGGTGCTCACCACATTCCCAGGGGATTGGTTAAATGTCTCTGTCTCTTCTCTTTATATTCCATTTAATTCTATAAACCTTTGCTAAGGATTTTTAGCCTGCGGACGTTTACTATGTGAGACAGGGCACACATTCCTTTTTTGAGGAAAAAAGACAAGCCTCCTGTGCCTTGAAGGGACTGCCATGATTCTTTCACTTCTTAGGTACAAGCAATTTCAATTCTTGGGTCCATGTTTGGGTCTCCACAGGACCCAGACTTTTCTGAGATTCAAGGCAACCTCCTGCCTTCTAGATCAAACCCCCTTTGCCTAGGAAGCTTCCTCCTCCCCCACTAGTCCATCCAGGAGCAACTGAACACAAGAAGTGAAAAGCACATGGGAGAGTAAAGGGCCCCCACACTCTGGAGCCCGGTTGGAGCTTCTGGATTGCTGAGCATCAGAATTGCAGCACAGTTACCAAAATGTTTTGTTGAATATTGCCTACATAGAGACAGTATTCCTTTTACAGAGAAGAGAATTTCAAATCAGAATGTTAAAATAGCTGTGAACCGTGCTAAAGGTCTTAGTATGATGGCTTCACTCTCTTCCCAGATATTTTCTGGAACTCTCCACAGATATGACTATTAACTTTTGTTCCAAGTAGAAACCCCTTCCCTTCCATGCATCCCCTGTGAGCCGGGGTTTGCATCATCAGCTGCAGTCCCAGTCAGCGCATAGCAAGAAGTACTTCATAGTGTCTTAAACAAGGAAAAGCCAGAGGAAGTTTCTCCAGAACCTCTTGAGATGTGACTTCAGAAGCCACTCATGGCCACTGTCGAGACACTGACGTGTGACTCTCTTTTGGGAAACCTACCATGCTCAGCCCAGACCTCCTCTAATTTATTCCATCTCGGCCTCTTATTGGCTCATCCTGCAATTCTTTCCTTCAGCCAAGTCGACAACTCTGGCTCACCTGCACAGAGGTCACCGAGAAAAATGCAGGTTACTACAGGTGGCAGCCTGGAGCCACGTCTCCAGCCCTGCCTCCCTGCCCTGCCACAGCCACCGAGGACAGGGAGCTCTGGAGGGATGTCAGTAGGGCTGGTCCCCGTGAAGCATCCTGGCCGCTCTTCATTTTCCTAGGTGACCTTTGTCTTGTAACTTGGGACATGTTCTGAGAAGTTTGATAATTTCAGACTCTTATGACAATTTAAAAATTACAAAGGCTGCAATTTAGTCTGGCCTCTGGGGTGGTTTAGACTCTCAGTTAAGACCTTTAGCCTTTTTGTTTAAAATAGAGACATTTAATATCACCAGGGTGTCCAAAACTCCCTTCAGCTTTCTACATTAATTTTCCTTTCTTGCCTATGCTGAGAATGAATTTTTTTCTTTAGTGTTTTCCTTTTTCCTCCTTTACTTTGCTTGTTCCTTTTTCCAGCATCTACCCCAAATCCCGCCTCAGCCGGAGGAGGCATCAGGCTCTGTAGAAAAAAAACAAGTAGATCCTGGATCCTGACTGATGTTGCTAACCTCACTCTCAGGGCTCATTGTCTACAGTTCACCCTCTTCGCTGCTTCTGCACATCCCCAAGGCCATGCTGTGATTTCTAGAGAGTATGCTTTCGACCACCATCCCTCTGCTTTTCTTACTAGCTTAGTACCCATGATGGCCCAGGCTTCTTGGTGCCACCAGCCTGTGGATGCCACCGTGCTTTTCTCAGCCCTTAGCCTTGCTGCCACCATGCCTCACTCAGCTCAGATTTCACAGGCTGGCACCAAGCACTAACTGTCATATCCTAAATGCCCCAAACTCCCCCTCTCCTTTAACCTTCCCTCAAAGGCACCTGGAGGAACCCTAGCCTCAACAAGGACAGCTATAAACTTTGCATGAGGCTAAGCAGGCCAGCACTGTACACTTGTAATCCCAGCACTTGGGAAGTGGAGACAGACAGATCAGGAGTTTAGGATCACCCTCAGCTAACCAGTGATCTTGAGGGTAGCCTGGGCTATGTGAGACCCTGCTTCAACCCCTGAAATATCTTAGATTGTGGAATTCAAGGGGACACACTCAGGCAGATTGTTGTATCAGATAAGAGATGCATTTATTTTCTATTTAGTTATTTTTATTTGCGGGGTAAGAGACTTCTTAGAAAAATTACTTTTTTCATATTTATTTATTGTTTTTTCTTGAGTTATATATTTTTCTCTGCTCCCCTTCCTTCTTCTCCCCTACCCTTCTACCCTCTCCCATGGTCCCCATGCTCCCAATTTACTCAG
>LOJH01002553.1:0-42428 GCA_001685095.1 Ellobius talpinus
CTCAGGATAGTGTTTTCTATTTCCATCCATTTGCATGCAAAATTTAAGATGTCACTCTTGGGAATATACCCAAGACATGGCCAATCATACTACAAAAGCACTTGTTCAACTATGTTAATAGCAGCATTATTTGTAATAGAATCTGAAAACAACCTAGATGACCCTCAATGAAAGAATGGATAAAGAAATTGTGGCACATCTACACATTAGAGCACTAATCAGCGGTAAAAAAAATGACATTTTGATTATAATTCTAATGGCATTAGTACCTGATGGGTTATGTTGACTTCATTACATTTTTCTTGTATCTATACTAGGCAAATGTGATGACATTCATCAGAGCCAACTTCTAAGATGATATACCTAAACATGAAAATCAAATTTGGAGATAATGACTTCCATATTTAGTATTTGAAATGATAGACTTTACATCTTTGCTCCTAATGAGTTAATGTACATTTGGAACACTGAATAAATGAAATTACTAACTACTTAATATAAAACTGCCTATTATTATTTGTAACCTTTTCAGGTATCATCAGTAGTTTGCTGTTTGCTGTTTACTTAACTTTTTGTGGTATTTTATTTTTAGCTCCCTGTGCTGTTGGCTTGTAAGATGTTGATGTGTACCCTATCATTGGTGATTCTATTCTTTTCTTTCTATATATTGCACTCATCAAAGTAAATCCTATTGGAATATGTCAATTAAAATTAATGTACTCTGCTCTTTGACTTCCTTTCACTTAACTTTTTTTGGAAGAAATTATCTATAATGAGGCTATAATTCAGCTTCCTCAGCCAAGAATTTCACATAACCTATGTGTGGAAAATTCAAAAATTCTAATTAAGCTGCATTAAAATAACACAGTTAAATATATAATATCCTATATTTTAGATCCTTTTAATTAAGGGTTTTGCAATGGTATATCACTGCATTATAAAAAGACTCTGCCTTTATTATGTAATTTTGGATGGAAGCCACAATGAAATTAGTGTTATAATTTAAAGTAGATGTCAAGGTATGTGTAAAGTGCTAAAATAATATAGCACAAGCTTTTAAAAATTATCTATGATTTTTATCTATTAAATAATATCTGGGCATTATTTAAATATTCAACCATTAGAGAAAAGTATAATGAAAAATAAAAACATTTTGTGTGAAACTCCATTGTCTAGAAATAATTGCCATTAGTAGTTGAGAAATATCCCATACATAAATTTCATATATGTAAATAAATACATACACAAGCAAACAAAAAGGCAGCTATATAAAATGCTAGATATGGTAGCTTGAAAGTGTAGGTTGTTCTCATAACTAAATGAACAAATTAAGAGATACAACTTTTCTTTTAAAAAATCTAGCCTATGGGGGTATTGAATGCAGGAGTGTGTATAATTCAAATGAAGTTTTTCACATAGGGTGAAAATTCTTCCCCCAGGAGCCATAGACTATATATCAAAACCCCCAGTGCTAGTCAAGGAATACTTCCTTTTCAGTTATTTGTCAGAGAATCCCAAACAACCCCACACAAACAAGATAGGCTATTTTTCCTGCCCATTATTGCCTTCCAGAACTTGAAGGTAAAACCCCATTGTTGAAGATACCATAAATTTTGGACACAGGAAGAATTAAGCTAGTACTGGTCTAAAAGCCCCCTCTCTGAGGGTTAGTTCTCATACTATTAGAATGTTCTGTACAAATTGCCAAAAGAATAAAGTAATCAAGAATTCTAGCTACCTGTAAAGCCTGTGAACTGCAATAATGACCAATCTAGCAAGGTATCTAGTTGTGCAATAGTGGTATAATAGGTTGTCTTGGGGATAACTAATAGCAATCTGTGGTCACTTGAAAGAAAATAACCCCCATAGGCTTATAGGGAGTAGTATTTCTAGGAGTCATGGACTTGATGGCTTTTGTTGGAGGAAGTGTGTCTGTAGGGCATAGCCTTTGGTATCTTAAAAAGCTCAAGCCTGGCCAGTGTGTCAATTTTGTTTTGCTGCTGCCTGTGGATCAAGATGTAGAACTCTCAACCCATTCCCCAGTACCATGTCCATATGCATGCTACAATGCTTTCTGTTATGGCAATAATAGACTAAAGCTGTGAACTGTAAGCTAGCCCTAATTAAATGTTTTACTTTATAAAAGTTGTCATGATCATCTTGTCTCTTTACAGCAATAAAATGCTAACTAAGACACTGTCTAATTGTACTTAAGGACTATTTAATTGGAAAGAACTTTTATCTTGTACTATAAACTTAGCCAAGAACTTTTATCTTGTACTATAAACCTAGCCAATATATGTGTATGTGTGTGTATGTGTGTGTGTGTGCATGTGTGTATATGTGTGTGTAGTCATAGGCCCTATAGGAGAACACAGTAATGGCATTTTCCTGAACTAATACAGTTTCTCATTGTGTTCTTAATACTTATCCTTATAACCAAAGATAAGGACAACTCTCAGTCCCCATCAAAGAAGATTATTTTTGCATTACACAGAGGACATTACAGAGATCCATAACTAGTCAAAAAATGCAGGGTATAAGTTACTGGGGGTTTCCAGCCTCAATTAGTATTTCTACAACATAATCACTATACCCAAGGCTCAGAGACTATCATAGAAAAAGGTATAGAAAGATTATAAAAGCCAGAGATATAAGTAGTCTGCTGTGAAATTGTTTCTAAAACATGACAGGGAAACTCTACCTATGAAATCTCAGCAATGTAGTTGACTAAACAAGACCAGCCTAATGATCACACTGGTTGACATTCCAGTTTGGATGTGGGTTTCCAAGGCCCTACAATGAAGAGCTAGCTAGTCCATCTGTAGTGATTGGCAAATGTAGAACCAATTTTCACTAGGTATGACTAATGATGGATCATTCAATCCCGACTGGTCATCCCTAGATGCATGTACATATAAGCAACAGTAAGTTTAATTTACACACATATTCAAAAATGAATGGAGAGACATAGAAGGTGTTGAGGAGGGCAGAGAGAAGGGTTAGAACTCTCTAAATACAGTGTACTTGTGTATGAAATTGTCAAATAAATGAAAGTTTTGATTGAGAAATATGGTTAGTTACAAAGTGCTTGTCTAGCATGTATGATATCCTATATTCAATGACCAATGCCAAATGGATAATTTTGCTTCAGTAATCTAGGACCTATTACTTTGTCCTTTTAATATATATCATGATTGACAGCTTAGAGTTTTCACTGAAAAAACATGTTTATCAATTTTTTTACTGTATACATTCTTATAAGATTGTTTTTTAATTATCTTTTCTTTGACTAGAAATCTATTAATAATCACATTGCTATTCTTTTGCTATATTATTGTACTGTGCATAGATATTGCATCTCATTCTGTTTGTAATATAAATATTCTTGTATTTGTCATTGAAAGTATTATGAATCTGAGTTGAGAATGGTTATCTCTTGTCAACAGATGCTATCTTCTGGCTTTGATTATGCTTAATGAGTCATAAATGAATGCATAATAATATTCTTATTTACTTATCTTTCTTGTTTATTTTCATCCCTACTGGATAGTCTTTAAAACCCTTTGTGCAATTCAAATTAGTAATTTTATAATTCTTAAACCAGTATTGAATTTATGTTATATTACCTCCCTTTCTACACTATATTCACTTTCAAATACTTTAAAAATATACTGGTTCAGTTTTCAAATGGACTAATATTAGTGATAATAGGAGCTTAGGTGTATATTGTATTATTGATAACATAATAATGGAGAGCATATATGTTGTTCAAATTTTTAGAAAACATGTTATTTTTTAAACTAGATAGTACAAAATTTTAAAATCACTTTACAAATCTGTCTGTATGGAATTTTTAATGTACTTACAGCAAATATACTTATCCTGTTATCAGCAAAAGCTACATCTTTAACAAATATTTAACCAAATAATGTGAAAGAAAGAGAAGACACAAATTAATAAAAATCAGTCTGTCAGCTCAGGAAGTAAGTACTCTCAGCTGCAAGCTTTAGACCCTGAGTTAGCTCACCAAAACCCACATAGTAGGAAAGAACAGACTCCCACAGGTTCTACTGACCCAAACAAGTATGTTATGGAGTACATATGTACACACACACACAGACGCACACACACACATTAAAATTATAAAGTTATAAGTTAGAGATGAACATGGAAACAAACAAAAATTTACCAAGAAATCTAGAATATAAAAAGAGCATACTGATGTTCTACTAATTTGAAAATCCTAAAAGACGTAGATGAATTTCTATATACATCTAACCTACTTAAGTTAAACCAAGTTGAGAATAATAATTTACAAATACAACTACATGGATACTACCATCTCTGATTTCAAATTTTACAAAAAAAGCTCTAGTAATAAAAGCAGAATAACACTGGCATAAAATCAGACACATTGATAAAGGCAATAGAATTGAAGTCACAGATAAAAGCACACATTCTTACAACCACCTAATTTTTGACAAAGAGGCTTAATATACACCATGAATAAAAAACAGCATAATCAGCATAGAGGTTTATGCAAGTTGGATAGCTACATGAAGAAGAATGAAACTACATGCTTAGCTCTCACCCTGCACAAAACTCATTTCCAAATGGATCAAATACCACAACATAAGACCTAACTTATATCCTGAATTTGTTAGACAACTAACAGGTACAAGAAAGGACTTAATGACAAGACCCTAATTAGCACAGGCCTTAAGACCAACTGTTATGAGAGGGTTGTTTGGCTAGAATACCAAAGAATGCAAAAAACTAAACAAACACGAAGAAAATAAAAAATGAAAAGATAAAACTATTAAAAATAGAGCAAGGAACTAAACAGAGAATGTTCAAAGAAGAAGTGCAAATGGTTAAGAAATCCAAAGGAGACTATATCCTACCACAGAGGTACTTGCTCATCCATGTTTATTGTGGCTCTGTTCACAAGCACCAAGAAATGGAAGCAATACAGATGTTCATCAACTGATTGAACAGATAATGAAAACGATGTTCTTAAACATGACGGAAGATTATCCAAGTGTAAAGAAAAACAAAATTATGAAACACACAGCCAAATTAATGGGGTTGAAAATAA
Source organism: Ellobius talpinus (assembly GCA_001685095.1). Taxonomy (NCBI): domain Eukaryota; kingdom Metazoa; phylum Chordata; class Mammalia; order Rodentia; family Cricetidae; genus Ellobius; species Ellobius talpinus. The sequence goes on from LOJH01002553.1 coordinate 5,102, forward strand.
TTATTCAGAATAAGGAAACCCAGTCCTAGAAATACAAAGACTGTGTATTGATTCTCTTTTATGGATGCTAACTTTGAATATTTAGAAATGTATGTTTAACTTGGGGCACCAATAGGAGGCAGAAAACTAGTATGAGTCCCTACTGGGGGTATATGGGAGTCAAGGAAAGGGAGTTAGACCATAGCTGATAAGAAGGCAGGAAGAGAAATAATAGAACAGTGAGTGTTAATTGGAGTGTTGTCATTAGGGCAGCATAGAGGAAGGAATACAGGGAAGGATAACTGACACTAAAGACATTTTAATTATCCCATGGAAACCTACTGATACAGAAGTCTCCTAAAATACATACATACAGAGATGTAAAAGAGAATTTAATGCCTTCCCTACACCTGATAGGCTATAAAAGAAAAGTCCAGTGCTAAGTATGGGTTATTTCTCTGCAAGTTGTCTGTCAGTGATGTCTTGTAGTTCCTTCCTAACATTATAGGCTATTGTCATTGCTCTTGGTTTCTCTCCACAACTTAATGATAAGACACTTTTGTTGAATACACATTTGAGAACATGGAGAAATCATAGAAGCATCATGGCTGCTGAGTTATTTTTTTATAATTTTGGGAAGTTTTATGTATGCTACCAGGGAAGAGAAGTCATCACCAGCCTTATCCAAATGTGAATGCTGATTGCTACAGGAACAACAGTTTTACCAAGATTTGTACACTGGTAGAATAGTGACACAACTAATACAGATAAAATCAACAACTACCTAATTGGATTTGAGCCCAGTTCAAAAGATAAGACTCATTTCTGGTACAGTTAACTAGGCTAAGAAATTGGCTAGGTAGGTTATAAGTCATAGAAGAGAATTCACTACTGTCATTCTGCTGATTGAACATAATATTAAACCAACTCCTAAAGACTGATACCCATAGATTATTATACAGATTAGTTATCAAAGAAGCTGGTGTTTAATATACAGATTCACAAATGATCAATATATACAGAATAAGAGCCTATGGAGTTCTTAACTTAATGGGGTACTTATATACATCCCTTGCATCAATTCTTAAGGTTTATCATGTAAGAGTGGCAGAAAGATTTCAAGAGTAAGAGCAAATAGGTGCCAGTAGCAAAACAGTATTTACTTGGCCATTATAACTTAGTTGCACACAAGAACTCACAGCAGTTGAAACTGCATGTGCAAGACATGTGTAAAATCAAGTCAGACAAAATATATCCCAACATGCATAGGGGAGAGAATCATAAAGTTCTAACCATAACAGAGGTGCTATCTCAATTAATGGCTATTGGGAGGAAAGTGAATTTTTTTCCAGCTTTGGATCCTGGGAGGCTACGCATGCCTTAGTAAATGATCCTGTACCCATGCACATACAGGCAGCCCTAACTGCATTCAGTGGGTATTTTACAAAAGTGAGAATACATGAAATTGGAGTGAAAAAGGATGAAGTAATAGAGGAAGAAGTTGAAGGTAGGGAATGGGGGTTGTATTTGATCCAAACTTATAATATATATACATGAATATTAAATTTTAAATGTTTGAATCATGAGGACTAATGGATTCTATTAAGTGTTTAAAGAACTGCAATCTATGCTTTTCAAGCTATTGCACAAAATATAAATAGAAGAAACACTCAATTTCTTATATAAAGCCAGGATAATTTTTATAAAAAAAAATCAGTAAAGACACAGCTAAAATAACAGCAGTAAAAGAGAACAACAGATCTGTAGCTATTGTTTTTAATCTTTGGTGGCCTGCCACTCAGCTCTCAAGTAAACACACAGAGACATATTCTTATTTGTGAATGCCTGGCCTTAGCTTATCTTGTTTCTAGTCACCTTTACTAACCTAATTTATCACATTTCTCTTTTACTACATTTTACCTCTGGACTTTTTACTTTTTTAAATTCTATATATCTTTCTTTCCTCAGTACATTATGGCTGGCTATATTATTGGGTGTCTGGACCCTGCCATCCTCCTCTCCTCTTTTTCTCACTCCTTGGCTCCTTGCTCCCTTCCCAAGATTTCTCCTTTTATTTAATTTCTCTGCCCACCAGCACTTCCTATTTCTCTTTCCTGCCTAGATATTGCCCATTTAACTCTTTATTAGACCAAAATGTTTTAGGTAGGCAAACTAACGCTATTTTACATAGTTAAACAAATGTAATATAAGAGAATGCAACACATCTTTGCATCATTAAATATTCCACAGAATAAAGTGATTATAAAACATCTTTAATATTTCAAAACACAGAACAGCATCCCTGATTAAGACAAAAGCAAAATTATGAACAAAATACTTTCACACTGAATACTGGACTAAATAAAAAACAAAACAAAACAAAAGAAGCAAGCAAACATGAACAAGAGAAAATCATTCACCACAATAAAGTTGACTTCATTCTAGAGATTCAGAGATGGTTTCTCTGCATATGCAAATAAGTAAATGTAATTTGTTATACAAACTGACTGAAAGACAGAAAGAACATATTACTCTCTGATATAGAAAAGACAACTGAGAAAATTTAGCAACTCTTTATGGAAAAATTCTTAGAAATATTAGGATTGAAGTGAGCAATACATATTTAAAATCTCATGGGTGATATCATACTGAATGTACCAAAATTCAAAGCAATCAAATTGAAATCAGGGAAAAGACTGGACTGCCCAGTATTGCCAACCACATTTTGTGTAGTACTTGAAGTCTTAACATTATCAGTAAGATAAGAGAAGCAAATAGGGTATATTCAAATGGAAAAGAAGTTTAAAAATATCCCCATTTCTTTTCATATAATATGATCCTTTACATAAAGAGACCTTAAACAATCCAACAGAAAACTCTCAGGAATAATCAATATTTTGAACAAGTGTTAGGACACAACATACATAAAGCAGTAAGTAATCTTTCTGTAACACCAGTTACAAATACAGTGAAAGAGAAACCAGAGAAACAACCCCATTAACAATATCCTAAAACAAAATAAAACAAGAACTGTAGAGCAAACCTAATGAAAAAAATTGAAAAACATCTATAATATAAACTTTACAACTCTAAAGAAAGACCTCATATGAGCATAGATCAATAAAATTAAAGTTGTGAAAATGACCATCCTAATAAAAGCAGTGTACTGATTCAATGCTATTCCCATTAAAATCTCCACACTATTCTTCATAGAAATCTTTTTAAAAATCTTAAATTTATATGGAAACATAAAAGTTCCCAGATAGCTAAAACACTTCTAGAGATACTACCATACCATATTTCAAGATGCACTGTAGAGCCATAATAATACTAATACATGTTGCTGACACAAAATTGGACACATGAATTAGTGGACTAGAATAGAGTACAAAGGTGTAATCACATACAACTTACAACTACCTAATTTTTACAAAGACACCAGAAGCACACACTGGAGGAAAGATAGCATTGTCAGTGAACAGTGTTAGAAAACTAGATGTTTATATGCAGAAGAATCAGACAAGATGTTTTTCACTCACCCTTAACAAGTCTATTCCAAATTGGTCAAAAAGCTCAAAATAAAACCTAAAACTGAAATTACTAGAAGAGAAGATGGGGAATATGCTATAACATGTAGGTGTAATGAGTAAGGGCTTTTGAAATAAGACTCTGGTTGCTCAGAAAATGGATGAACACTTGACTAAGGGATCTCTATGATGTTGGAAAGCTTTTCTACAGCAAAGAAAAAGTCATTTGAATGAGAGCCTGTAAAGAGAATAAAAATTTTTGATAGATAAATCACTGACAGAGCATTAATAGTCAGTGTATATAAAGTACAAAGAAAATAAAGTATCCAGAAATCAAACAACCCAATTTAAGAAAAAGTTACAAATATCAACAGAATTCTGAAAAGAAGTATTAAAAACTTAAGAAGTCATTATAAGTTATGATGATAAATAATGTTCAACATGATCAGCTATCATGTAATGCCATTAAAAACTACTTTGGGGTTCCATCTCATCTGAGTTAGAATGGTTATGATCAAGAATTTGCAGATGAAGAATACTGGTGAGGATGTGAGGGAGGAAGAAATTTTGTTCACTGTTGACAGGAGTGCAAACTGGTGCATCTACTATGGAAATCAGTGTGGAGATCCCTCAGAAAACTAGCAACTGAAATGCTATTTGACCTAACTATGCTACCTCTGTGTATATTCCAAAAAGATGTAGATCCTTATTCATTCAGGTTCTCTGTTGCTCTATTCAAAATTGCCAGGAAAATGAGTTGGCCTATGTGTCTATCAACTGACAAAGAGATAATAAAAATGTAATCACACTCAATGAAACTTTATTCAGTTATAAAGGGAAATGAAACTGTGAAAATTTCAGGTAAACTGAAGAGACAGTAAAAACAAAATTACTGAATGAAGTAACTAGAAACACCAGTGCTCCATGTTCTCTCTTATATGTGGCTCATATCTTCAAAATTTTCATGTTTTGAGTTGGAGTATACATAGAAGCAAGGAATCTAGAAAGGGGCAATTTTGCTGATGCATTAAGAGAAGAGAGTAGTAGGATACAGGTAAAATAAAAGAAGAGAGAAAGAATATTCTGCATAGAAATGTTTAGGGAGGAAGAAATGTGAAGATTGAGTAAATGAAATAATAGAAATAAAGTGTTAAAAGGAAATTATAATAAAAGGCTGAATAATTCTACTTGTAGAAGTTATTGGCTACCAAATAAAACATTCCAATGCTGGTTGTGCGAAGCTTCAGTAAGAATTTTAGGTCATGGAGTTCCCGGAAGCTTTCCAAAACAATACAGGCTGTTGCTATTCCTCTTGTTTGCACACCAGACTGGATAATAAGAACCACTTAATGAATATAGGACAAATATTGATTATAAGATATAGAGAAATGAAGTTAGAATTGAGCTAAAAGTTTTCCTCCCTGCTGGATAGATTTTATGGCTTTGGAAAGTGTCATAAATCCAACATGTAAGTTGGATTCATCACTTTTGTGTTATTGTGATACAATATCATGACCAAAGCTACTTACAGAACAGACAATTTATTCTGGCTTATGGTTCCAGAGGGAGAAGAGTTCACCATTCTAAAAATGCTTAGTAGCAAATGGTAGGCATGTTTCATTCATGGCAGCAGAAACAAGAAGTTAAGGGCTCACATCTTCAAAAGCAAGCATGAATGAGAGATCAAACTGGAAGTGGTATTGAGACTTTTAACCTCAAATTCTGTCTCTAGTTATATACTTTCTCCAGCAAGACTGAACAACCCAAACTTCCTGAAAATGCTCCACCATCTGTTAACAACTGTTCAAATACCTGAGCCTGTGGGGGACATTATCAATCAAAGTAACATACAGATGGTGAGGGAGATAATTCATCAATGGCCTTACCCAGATGTTAATCCTACCAACTAAATGCCAACATCCCTGCAAGATGTGCCCATATATACAACAGTAGTATGACGTATGGAATTATCCAACAACTCTTGGACTTTATGTGAGTCCCACTCCACAGCAGTGAATACATGCCTGGTACTATAAACCTGGTTAAAAACCCATGGTTAGGGAAGTCATAGGATTTAGAGATATAAATTACTACTGTTGTTCAGCAAATTGGCATGGTACCAAATTGCATTCTAAATATTTATGTTGATACACACATGTAAATAATATTCTCATCCTCAGTCAGAGAAGCTCCTCTTTGGATTGAACTGTGGAGAATGCAGAGACTTATGGCTACTCAAAATGTGTTCTGTTCTAAAAGGACATTTACACAAGTTCCTCTCACTGCTCAGAAAAGCCACAGAAAGTATTACTTGAATATTCTGATCGTTTCATTCTTCTATGCATTATTAAGGTCAAAGTGTCATATTGGTTTGAATTGGGATGATATGGGTAATGAACAATTTGGATAGACAGTATAGCAATGAGTGACCAACTTGTTTTATTCCTTGATCTCCACATAGATTGTGTAGTCAAAAAATAAAGACTCTACTTTAAACTTTCTGAAAGTAGCATTGATTTTTAAAATTCCTTTGTCTGGTATCATTTTATTTATTCTGAAATAGAAATATAAGAAATAAAATCAGAGGAAAAGCCAGAACAGAGCTTTACATGTACTTTATTTGCAAGGTATAGCATTATTCACGTTTCATTAAGTAAAAATACTATGAATAGGCATTGATCATTAAATAACACTGTAAGCTTCAGCACAATAAGGATCTAAAGGTTTCAGGCAAAGTTAGAGTCAGATTATTCTGTGCAAATGCTCTACCACTGCGCTACATCACCAAACCCATAGACAGATTTATTTTAACTTGTTGTATAGCATAACTATTATCCATAATAAATTATACTTCAGAGAACCTTAATTACAAAATTAAATGATTAAGTAGAAGTGTAGTGCTAGACAAAGGAAATATTAGGCTACAATATCATTTCATTTCCTACCTGGTAATTTGAAAACAACTTGAATGTGAATTAAAAAGTATTAACTCAATGCAATTTTCTTGAAATGCTTTAAAGTTTTTAAGATTTCACAGCTATTTGTCCAGCATCCAAGGAAATTATTGATGAGTTTTCATAACATTTTGCAAGTTAAGAACTTGGAAACTAAGAGGATTTTGTAAAGAGATCATAATAGTTAATATCTAGCTAAAGTAAGGGAGAAACACATATATTAGATATATTGTTTGTGCCTAGTCATTATATGACTGACTATGAGAAATACATAACAGATAAAACAGACTTTTTAAGAACCCACATTTTTATAATGGAGGTCACGATGTCATAAATTTAGTTAGCTCATTTCTCAAAAAGATACATCTTATTCTATGCTTGGCAGTTTTCATCATTCACTTTTCATCAATCTGGTGACATTACCAGAGTCAGAAATTGTTTTTTAAAATATGTTTCTTGTTAAAGAAACCAGGACTATAATCCATTTAGAGGTCACATTTACTTCACTTAAAATTTCTTTTCATCATACATTTATATAATATTTTGTCTTCTTTAGCTTCTTTTATTATAAAAACAAAAATAAAACAAAAATCTTTGGGGCTTAAATTAAAATTACTGTTGACATTATATTTCCAACATGTAATGAATCCACACGTAAGGAGACTCAGCCAGGTGTATCACAAGTTGCAAGCCAGCCTTAGATATTGCAACAAGTTCCATGTCATCTTGAGATACAGTGTGGACTGTCTCAAGAAAAGAAATCTCAAAAAAATGCAACAACAAAACCAAAGGCTAGGCTCGGTAGATGGCTCACACACAAGTTCAAGGACCTGAACTGAATCTCCAGAATCCACATAAAAATACCTGGGAAAATAATGGTAGAAAGTTCCATGGAGCATGATACCCAGTTATTCTTGTTGAATTAGTTGGCATGAGGGTAAGAGATCAAGTTTCAAAATAAAGATGAAACAATAATCATATAATAGTAAAGGAAGGATTCCAGAAATATTATTTGCTCATTATTTAAATAATACAAAAAAACTCAAAGATGAGAAAATATTTACCCAATTATCAGTTGAAATTTAGAAGTTCCTTCTTCCTTTCTTTACTCTGCTTTTCAGGTTTTGTGTGTCTGTGTGTGTGTTGTTTGTTTGTTTGTTTGTTTTCCATTGTAGCAACCCGCTTTCATGGCTTTGTTGATACAGTAAGCATATTTTCTTACTTATTATACTTGGCTCTTACTTGTAGAACTTCTAATTACTTATTAGTCACATTCTTTTAGCTTTAAAAATTGGTTATGGAAACACTCTTAGAGATACACTAAATCCTCTGCTTTCTACCCCATTTTTCTATTTTGATGGCCAGCAACTGTGCTGATTAGCTTTTGTAAACTTGACTCAAGAAGAAACCTTGACTGAGAAAATTCCTTCATCAGATTGGCCTATAGGTAAGTCTGTGGGATATTTCCTTAATTTATGATAGTTGTGAGATAGTTTAGCCTAATGTGAGTGGTGTCTTCCCCCAGGCAGGTGGTTCCGTATCATGTAATAACAAGTTGAGTAAGCCATGAGGAATAAGCCTATAAAGTGTTTCTTCTTGGCCTCTGCCTCAGTCCCTGCCTCTAGGTTCCTGCTTGAGTTACTGTTTTAATTTTCTGTTCTTACTTCCCTCAAAGATGGGCAATGGCATGGAAATATAAAGCATATCAACTCTTCCTTCTTGCAAATTGGTTTTGCTCAGTGTTTTATCTCAGTCACAAAATCAGGCTAGAGCATTCACCTGGCCAGCAATACATTTATTAATTTTCAACAATGCTAATCATGACACTTACATTTTCTTTCCATTGTGGTTCATGTGATGCCATAACATTCATAGTGAATATTGAGATGTTTCTCCTTTAAGATAGGTACAGATCATTTTATACACTTTTTTAATTTAAAAATAACTTTGTTAAAAATGTCTACTTGAACAGATGGGGTAGTAGCATTAAACCCTTCAAATTTCAGACTGTTTGATAATTTTTCTCTGAGCCAATAAAGGGGGAAAGTTGTTTGCTAATATAACATACATTTTATCTGCCAAAAAATAAAGTCTTGAAAGATTGTCTTTATTTTGTTTTTTTTAAAAATGTACTCTAGGTGTAGACATTTCCTTTTTGCTGTACAACTCTCTATAATACAAAAGATACCTTATAGATATGTGAATAAGAAATATTTTGTGCCGGACGGTGGTGGCACATGCCTGTAATCCCAGCACTTGTGAATCATAGGTAGGTGGATTTTTTTTTGAGTTTGAGGCCAGCCTGGTCTACAGAGCAAGTTCCAAGACAGGCTCCAAAGCTACAGAGAAGCCCTGTCTTGAAAAATAAAAGAGAAGTATTTTGTAAAATTACAATTTGTTTTACAGAAATGTGTTTTTCAAATGTTATTAGATTCAGTTATTTATGTTAGAGGAAAATAAGAGTTTATTGGTTTTCTCTTTTGATCATGTAAAATTTAGGGATCAATTTCAGGTTGATAGGTTGGGTGGCAAGTTTTGCCACTTGCTGAAGCATCTTGCCAGCCCATGTTTTTGTTATAAATTGTGATATAAAAGATAAGAAAGTTTTTAGCATAAAATCTTCTCTATATGATTTCTGCATTATTGGAACCCATCCTTTGAGTAGAGTTTGGGACATGAGTGACTTGTTTTGGCCATGAGAATGATGTTTTGGAACAGTCTCTAATTTTTAATTATTTATGAAAACTTCATGCACTTAAAATGATTAAATACTTTTTATTTCATTTAGCAGTTTTGATGCACAAAATATTTGATATTAAGATAAATTTGAAAAATGTAACATGTAGTGCTAATCTTGATAAAACCAAATAAAAATAAATCAGGATGGGGATATAATAGGGTATTAATGAACATTCCTCTAACATTAGAGGAACTAAAGGAAATTCCACTCTAAAGCAAGGGAATGTTGTAGAAAATGATGTATTTTAGAAACCTAGGTCTTGCAAAATTAATGAAGAAATCTGAACCATGGCTGGAGACTGTAGAATGCAATGGAGAGGAGCAAGCAGTAGAAAGGAGACATGTGGTATCAGAGAAAGTCCTAAGTGAATGTGTATTATTGACATGAACATAGTCATATCAAGGACCCCAAAATCTCAGACCTATGGGAATGACCAGACATTCCTTATGTCAGGTTCAGAGGAATGAGAAGACATGAGTATGAATTTTGACAGTTGCCAGGCTTCCTTACTCTCCTTATTCCCTAAGGAAAGGGGAGTATGCTATCCACCCCATTCCACAGCCCCATGAAGCAGGAAAATCAGATCTGCAGCCCCAAAACCCAGGACAATCAGATGCCATAGGGAGTCAAGTCAAACCAGGAACTCAGATTAGTACTGTGAGCATCAGCTTATACAGGCTAAGTGACATGGTGTGATGCGGGGGTACCTCCAGCCAATGAGAGACAGCCAAGTCCTCCCTCTGGCTGGAGGGACTTCTACCTACATTTTGCTGTCTCATCCTCTCTCCGTTCCCTCAAACACGAGCCAGGCTTTTCTCTGTCCTACAGGAAAGGAGGTACAGGGCCTGAGTTCCAGCCAGGCTTTTCTCTGTCCTACAGGCCTCGAGATACAGGCCCTGAGATTATTTTGGCCCAATAGACAGTATGCAGAAAGTATCAACTGCAGTTTTCTCTTCTCAAATGTCTGCAACCTGAGAATGTTCTTTAGAGACCTCCTACTGAGATTAACTAGCCTTACTCTCCCTCTTCTCCTATTGTATACCATAAAAACACGGGATTTCCAGAGCTACTGTTGTTACATCTCTATCAGAGTGTAAGGTCCACCTGATCCCAGATTTTCTGTATGTATATCTATAGGTTTTTCATTCTCTATTGCTCTTGTTAGGTAAATCTCAATGCCATGCAGGTCATAGCAGAGCCTAGACTGTGATATTTATGCACAGTGGGTCATAAATTTGGCAGGTGTATGTACTATTTATAAGTTGAAATATGTAATATATAGTAATTAGCCAATTGAATGGCTGGATATCAAAGACATTCACTTGGAAAATGATGAATAGAATATTGTAAATTTTTATATTGTTCTTTGAGTCTGCTTTTTGACCTATCAACCTAAATAGATCAAAGGTACTTTAGAGTTTATTCAAGAAAACCAAAGGTCTCTATCATGTATTGTTTTGTGCCTGTTACCATATGAATATATGAACATGTCTAGCCTTTACTCAGCTTTTCAAAACAAACACTGTATAGGAAACTCTAGCAATGGTTTCCAAATGTGGTTCTATCCACAGATGTGCTATAGCAAAGCAATACTTGAGGAAGGTGTATACTCCAGAAGAATTCTTGATACTTGAATCTGAATCAGCATAAATTTTATGGGGCCCAGTAATGTGTATTTGAAATAAGTAGTCTAGATATTTATGCCCAGACAGCTTTGGGAACCATGAGATGAGTTCAATATATGAGTATTTGCTTTCTGATGTCCATTTAATCCGTGACTGCAGAAAGAATGTTTTATTTCAGTGATTTTCTTCTTCCAGCAAAAGTGAAAGGACTAGGACCAAAAGTTTCATCTCATTGATGTTTCTGCTCTCTTTAGTTAAGATGTAACTTCAAGTAGAATCAAATGAGAATGTGCGTTTAAAACTGGGACTGGATTTATAATTTTCCATTTCCTTACATAACAACTTCAATTCTTCATTTTTTTTCAATAATGTGCTCTCAAAACTAGTAGCTGACTCACCATAAAGTAATTTATGCGTGGCAATGATTGCATAATTAAATAATGTGTAATTGTTTACATTAACTAAAACAAAGGAAGGAACTTTTTGAGGATATTCGGAATTATTTTGCTTATAAAGATTATGTATATCAGCTACTTTGGTTATGCCTATCATTTATTATGATGGATGCTTATAATTATCAGCATAGCTCATATATTGGTTTAGTGATTAATTAAAGTCACCTAATATGATAATAAAATATATTTATTGAGTAATATTTCTTTTTAAATGTATAAAATTTGCTAATTATTGACATAATTTTTGAAATATTATTATCACCCTGTGCTGAACATTATCATTTCATTTCATTAGTTACATAAACTAGGGTTTGGGGTATTTTTCTCTTTCACTTTTTTTTTGGCAGTTTATTCTACATGTTTCCTCTATTATTTCACATTTAAGAGGCATTTGCTAATTGCAGGATTGGCACGGATTCTAGCTCCTGAGAGTGTAGCAAGAAATGAGCTTGAGAGAATAAAGGTATACTGAATGAAATTCATCAAAAATGAATGCTTTGAACTGAGTTTTTCTTTACTTTTTACATTTACCTTGGAAAGGCCAGCATGAACATATCTGTTGTGTGATGCTAAACCTGTGTGTTCAAACCAAATCTCTGTCTTCATTTATGTTGTTATGTTATTTTATATGCTAAGATTTTATGTGGGTTATCTAAAACATTATACAATACTCCAAGTTTTAAAGTGCATATAAATTTTGGCTCTTGTTACTGCTTCTTAATACTGTGGAAAAAATGCTTAAACGTTTAGGTGTTATTATGAATTTCTTTATTACCCCCCTTACTATCCAGCCTGCTATTTTCTACATACTTTACAGTTGTGTTTTTCACATTGAGATCCGCACTGCATCTGTGATTATTTTGTGGGCTTGCTTTGTTTTCTTTTACTGTAATAGAATAACACAGACCAATGTGTACATAATAGCTTATTGACCCATGATTCTGGAGGTAAGAAATCCAAGAGCGTGACTTTGGATATGTGAAGAGGACCTTAGTGCTTGTCATAACATGGTAGATGGTCAAGTGAGCCAGGGCAAGGAACAGATGCCTAGAGGGGGCAAGGTTGTCTTTATAACAGCCTGCTTTTGCAACTACTAGCTCAATCCCAAGGTAATGAATGACATTGCATCCATAGGAACTCTGTCAATATGGTTCCTTTCTGGTCTCACAACATCAACTACATTGGAGTTCATGCTTACAGTATATAAATTTAGAGCACATATTCTAATCCTACCATATGATATTAATCTGAAATCCGCTATCTAGAAATGACTAACTTCTTTCTTTTCAAACTGTGAATTCTGTGATATCACAATGGTGGCTCCAGGACACAGCTTTGAATCTTTGCTCCACAAAAATTATCAAGTCCTATAATTAAGATTTCTAAATCCACCCCAGAGATGTGTTCTTAAATACTTCCTAGCACTTCACTTGAAGTTAGGATCTAATTTTATCTTATTTCCCATACCACAATATCATTTAATGAATAATTCATCATTTGCTCACCAAGTTATAGTACCACTTCAGTTAAGTACCAAAATCAGCTTTGTATGCTTATGTAGATCATCATGTCAGTAACTCTGGCTGAGATGGAGAGAACTGGTCTGTTAGCACAGATGCTTCCTGTAGTGGTTAGTTTTTATGAACTTGATACAAACCTAGGCAAATCCTAAAAAGAGGGAATCTCACCCAGGGATTTGCCTGTATCAGATTGACTTGTGGACATGTTATGGTCATCTTCTTGATGGATGATTGATGTGGGAGGGCCCATTGTGGGTTGCAGTCACCATTGAGCCAGGAGCTGAACATGAGCCTAGGAGCCAGCTAGTAAGCAGCTAACCTCCATGATTCCTGTCTCTGTTGGTGCTTCAGTTACTAACCTAACATCCCTCAATAATAATCTGTGATCAGGATGTGTAAGCAAAATAAACCCTTTCTTCCCCAAGTTTCTTTTAGTTATAATATTCATCATAGCAATAGAAAGCAAATGAAAACAACTCCTTCTAATAGGGCACATCTGAGTAAAATATTACTGTGCTTTCTCGATTCAAGGACTGTGGGAGACTGGGAAGAAAGAAGTTCAAGTGCAAAAATCTTGAATTTTAAGTTAGAGTGTAATGAAGGCAGTTCTGTTCAAACTTTATCTCCTTTGGAAAACCCCTGCTATGGTCATTAGTAAACAGACTGCTAGATGGAAGCACACAGGCTAGGAGCACAGTATCTCAAGGATGATGGCCTTCAATGGGTAGGAGTGCCTCAATTCTGGTTGCAACATTTTAGAGAGATCAGTAAATTATTTATGTATCGAGCCTGGAATGGGAAGATAAAGACTATATGATTCCTTATAACCAAGACTGAAACACACACACACACACAGTGTTTTTGGTTAGGAGCTATACTTTAAATATATTCCTTGGGTTATTATTATGACATTTCTCTCTGCTAATTTATTACTTTGTGAATTGTAAAGCATATATATTTACATACATTTATAGTCTAGATATCTTCTCCTATACTTCTTAGGCTTTATCACTTACTTACAAACATATCATTATTTAAATGCATTTTCTTTTTATATAAACAGCATGAAGAAGATCTCTGAGAGGGGTTTAAGCATTTGTGTCTGCCATGCTTCATTATCTTCTATGTAGTTTCGAAGACCAAGTTTATAGTGATGTCTCAGTTGGTGAAGCCCTAGGCCATACAAGTAATATAATTCTGGATTCTAAATCCTCCTGGGTTAAAATGTTTAGAGTTTTTATATATCAGCAGAAACTCCTATTGTTACCCAAAGCCCAGACTTTCTGTTATCTGCCTCTGCTGATAGAGAGGGTTTTCTAGTATGCGTGTTCTCGAAGGATATAGTTTTAGAATGATGGTTCTCAACCTTCCTAATGCTGCCACACTTTAATACAGTTCCTCATGTTTTTGGTACTACTTCCTTATTGTAATTTTGCTAGTATTATAAATAATAATGTAAATATCTGTATTTTTTGTTAGTCTTAGGTGACCCCTGTGAAAGAGTCATTTGACCCCCAAAGGAGTCAGACTCACAGGTAGAGAGCTTCTGTTTTACAGGGTCTTGGCTGTGTAATAGCCCCTCACTTTTAACTCTATTTCATGCACCACCCTTGAATCTTGCCTCTTGCTTCCATATGAATCATAGAACATGAATTTTTCTTTGCAAATCACAATGATATATTTTGTTTCCTTTCTTTTCCTTTTTTTACCTTTGCTGTAAGATGCATTTCCTAAAAGAAGTCTCAAATAAGAATTTGGCAAGATAATAGTTTTTGAACAAAAGTTCTCAAGGTGAAAAGCTGAAGAAATGTAGAGAGCAAGATATGGAAGAGAGGAATGTAGAGAGCAGGATATGGAAGAGAGGAATGTAGAGAGCAGGATATGGAAGAGAGGAATGTAGAGAGCAGGATATGGAAGAGAGGAAAAGACTAAGCATGTGTGTAGTCTTAGTTACAGACTAGCTTTAACTTGATCCTGAATGGAGTGTAGTAGGGATGGGGTAGAGTGAAAGATGAAACTTTCAGAGCACAAACCGCACTAAGGGAGCTGTCATGTACTTCTGGATGCCAGTCTCTGAGTTATGAGGATAGGGTCTATAATCTTCTAGGTGAGGCAGTTCCTGTCTGCCAAAGGTGGTTTTCTTAAGACTAGAAGGAGCTATGAACAGTGATCAGTCACAGCACATTGGGTAACTTATACACAAGCCAAGTTATCTGATTGAAAAACAGCATCTGCAATAATGTATGAAATGCCTCACTAGTTTGGAGTATCAATACTGCATCATTCACACATAATTTCTTCATTTATAGAAAGGTACCTCCCTCTAGAAGCCTATTTCTTCTGGATCAATAATCCACAAAGAAAACAGACTATTGAAATATACGTCAAATACATAGAAAGAACTGGAAAATTTACTTGCTTCTGTCCATAGATCATCAACTTGTAAACCCACTGAATATTCATTGCTGTGGTGATGGTCCTTTTTCAGCCACCAGTCACCTGTTTTCTTGAACTGTGTGCCCTAAACTCACACTGAAGAGAAACAACTATTTCAGTTTTCACTACATGTTTCCTTCCCATACTCAAAGTATAGCAGTCTTTGGAGTTGGCTAAGTATAAAGAAAATTCCATATGCATCATATTTCACATAATTTATTTCACATAATTATTTCACATAAAATAGCTATATTTCACATAATTTTATGCCTACTTAGCTAATATTAGTCCTAGTATAGGACTAAAAAAGGTAGCTCATGAATTTTTATTTTATAATAAGAATGTGAGCTTATGTAATTTTCCATCTAGACTTGAGTTTCTCAACCTTGCTATTAATGACATTTTGGACTAGATATTTGTTTGTTGAAGGAGAAAAGATATTTGCTGTGTATTATTCATTTTCTTCAGTAGAACTTCTATTTATCTGCCCACGACCTTTAAGTAGCATTGTTGCCCACCTCCCCATTGTGATAACCAAAAGATTTGAAGACCTTCTCAATTTTTTGAAGAGTCTATATTGACCGTGACTGAGAACCAGTGATCTAAACATAAAGGGAACTGTATGTCCATAAAAGTTCCTTGCCAGTATCTCATTATACATTTTATATTCTTCCATTAATTATGTGGCCTAATGGAGACAAGTGGCTATGTGATCCTCACAGTACTTAGCATAGTACCTTGTGCACCTAAGTTGATTGCACATTTGCATATATTAATCAACTTTCTATTGTTGCTTGTTCTTAACATGAAATCAGTTCACTTGAGTTTTAATGAATTGAAAGCTAAATTCATTCAGGAGAGAATAGCTTATTCAAATATTCTAATCTAGTCTTCTGAAATACATGATATGTTTTTGTTAATTTCCCAGCATATGGATAAATTTAACAAAAGAAAATGCTTTAAAATCAGAATCTTAACTTCTATATTGACTTCCTCTCATGAAATAGATGTTTTTGAGTGAATTTATTTATATAAAGTAACAACAAATGATTTGTTCTTAATTGTGGGTTGCAAAGATAATTAAGTAAGTCATTAGTAATCAAGCAAAATTGGATATGATGACCTATACCTGATATTCTGCTGTTATTTCTTGGCAATATAGAGGTAAGACAGACTCGTCAGTTATCATAAAGCAGCAGGCAAAATGTTTATTGAACATGATGACAGCATGAGGAATGAATTTAAAAGTAAGAAGTAAGTAAATAAACATTATTTTGTTGTCAACTTCTTCAGTGAAAGAATGCTAAGACTAGCAAAGTAGCTGGTTAATGCTGATAATGAATGTTTTGCAATGGGAAGAGAACATGTTTGCAGAAGTCTAAGAGCAATTAGAAATAATGAATAGAGAAATGAAAATTCTAAGTTCAAATTTTTCTCTTTTAGCATTCACCATGAACAAAATTTAAAGTATAAATTATGGATGTTTATGAAATATTCTTTCAATTTTTACCAAATCTTCATTAACTATTGAAGCACTTGAAATAATAACAATTTATATTGTGTTTGGTCTTAATGGGACATTTATGAGGATTCTATGAAGATTATATTTAAGAATGAGACTCATGAATTATATAAAAATGTATAATAGATAACTGAGTTAAGATAAGTTATAGTCTAGAATAACCAAATTCGTGAACTCTTATGCAACTATTGTCACACAAATCATTCAAACACACACTTACTGAGTCCATTTAGTGTTGTTTTGCTTATATACATGTGCTTAGGGCTCACCATTTGGAATTAGCACACCTGTCAAGGAGCGTTATCTCTGGAGAATTATTCCTCTCTTTTTGGTAACAGTTCTTCATCTATTGCTGGACCCTTATGAAAAATTTTCTGTCTGCGTTAAACATTTTTGAAGTATGATATTAAGTGACCTATTAAAATATCACAGACATACATGCACAGTTAGGTCAATAATTTTTAAATTAACTCAGTGTGACTACCAATAGTGTCAGGAAATAAAATGTCAGCCTCTGAAAAATTCCTATATATCCCATTCTGATTATAAATGTCTCTAATTCAAGAAGCAATTGTTTTCTGAAGCTCTTTTTCTGTCTAATTTTTTACATATTTAGCATTAGTATATATGTTCTTAAAATTTTATAACCTAGATTTGTCTATACTAAACTTTCACTGAATGCTATCATAGTATATGAATTTTTTGTGTTTTCCAATTTTTAGCTTAACATTATGTTTCTGAGATTCACCTGTGTTGTTCCAAATAGATATAGTTAGCTCATTTTCTTTGCTAAATAGCACTCAATTGTCAACTTGACTAAATCTAGAATCAGCTGAGAGTTGCATCTCTAAGCTTTTTATTGGGGAATTTTCTGAAAGATTAGGTTAATTAAGGTGAAAAGAACTGCTTGCTGAAGGTGGCATGATTGTTTAGGGCAGGGAATCGTGGTCTCTTTAAAATGGAGAATGTGAGCTAAGCAAAAATAATTGTTACTGTGTTTCTTGACTGCAGATGCAGTATGCTTTTTTACAATAACCATTTTTTATTTATTTTACATACCAAAATGTTTCCCCACCCTCCTCTCCTCCCATATCCTTCCCCAACTCCCATCTACCACCTTCCCATCTGCCCCTCCTCAATCTCCATTCAGAAAGGCACGGGGTTCTGATGGTCTTGAGCAAAGCATGGCACATCAACTTGAGGGAGGACCGAGCTCAAGGAGGGCCAGGTAATTCAGATTGGGGAACAGGTTATCAAAACCCAGTTAAGCACCAAGGAGAGTTCCTGCTTTTACTGTTGAAAGCCTTACTAAGAGACCAAGCTGCAGGATTGTCACACACATGCAGAGGGCCTGGGTCAGTCCTTTTCTGGCTCCCTGACTGTTGGTCCAGCATCCATGAGATCCTGTGAACTCAGGTCAGCTGTCTCTGTTGGTTGCCCCATTATAATTCCCCTCTTTCCTAAGCTTCCACTGCTGTGATTTCACCTCCATGATGAACTATAACCTTGAACTGTAAGTGAAAATAAATTCTTAATTCTTTAAGTTGCTTTTATCAAAGCATCAGGAAAAGAAACTGTGACAAGGAGTTATTTCTGATTTTCTTACATTAGTGTCTTGACTTCACACTTTTTACCATTTCTCTGTTATATGTAATTTAGTCTGAAAAATTAGTTTTCTACTCTCTTGAATTAGTCAACCAGGTTAAGTGAAATATTTGATTTGATGCTAGTCATTTACACTAAATTTTTGTTTTGCTGTCTAGAGACTCCTGGAAGAAGAAGTAACTCTTCCATTTCCTGACCATGAAATATTTGCTTTTAATTTAACAAAAGCAATGATGTTAGAGAAACTTACATATTTTAAATGTTGTATAACATTTAAATGCTGAGACCAATAGGATAATAACAATGACATTTAAGTTTGAAAGTAACTAATTGTTACAAGGCTACATTATATCCATTTATATATATATATATATATATATATACATAGAGAGAGAGAGAGGGAGAGAGAACACTTTTAATGGCAAACCAACTGCCTGTTGGTACGTTCCTACTCATTTAACCAGTCATTAAATAAGTGACTGTATCCATGGCATACTCTTACACAGAACTTTTGAGTATCTGGGACTGTTGAAAGTGTTAATTACGGAGCAAATATATATTTTTTCTACTGCATACATACTTGGAGGGTATTTGCCTGATTATCATTTTTGCTCTGACATTTTTGTTTTCATTCTGTAAAAACTATCATCTTCCAAGTGTCTGTTCCATTTCATGAAGGGCTAGAGATTCCATGCCATTTGTTTATCCAATTGATTGCAGCTGTGTCCAGAAGAAAAGGAACAAATATTTTGCTTATTATACAGCCAAGAAGCAAATTAAATTTGGAAACAGAATGTTGATGGACAATAAAAACTCAGAAATATGGGATTTGTCCACTAAAGCCAGGAAATAAAGACAAGAGATGTTCCTGGTTACACTTATGGCTTTTATTTAGGTGATTGGACTCTGAGCATTCTGATTTAACATTTAGTGAAAAAAGGTTAATTTCGATGTAGCTTTTGTTCATTTTCTAAAAATTTGACTTCTTCTTATAGTGGCATTTAAAAATGCTCTGCCTTGCCAAAGTGATAATATTTATATTTTAAAAACATCTGTTTGAAAATCTCTTATACCTGAAACCTAGGCATACACTTATAGCAGAGAACAAGTGTACAGAAAAGCATTCCTTATGACTTGACAGTGGCTTTTCTGAATTAGGTTTTGTGAAATAGGAATGAAAATCTTAATAATTTTTGAAAACAAAAACCATTGTTTTATTTCCTTGTTTTCCATTTGTTTTCTGAACTCTGCGTGTCATTCATTTTGGGATAACTAGGTCACAAACATAGGAAGAATCTCTATGATCTCCTTTTGCCTTTGGCCTTATTGATTCTCTTCCTTTATTGTTGATTTCCCCTAATCCAATAGAAATGCGTTATTTCTCTTTGAAGGACTGTGTCTCTAGTCTAAAGAAATCTGCTATGGATCAGTGCACTGTCAGAAATTCATGCCCCTTCAGTTTGCTGAAGGTACTGGTAACATGACTGTGTTGGATGTCAGTTGAGGCTAGATGGATCTCCTGGAGGTTTCTCAGAGAAATCTGACAAATATTTGGCAGAGTAGTGACTGTCTCCCACAGACTTGGCAGCAGCACTGTCAGATGAAGGAGCATATAACCATCCACCCAGTAGACTGAACAGCAGAGCCCCAGAGCTGGCAACATCACACACGTTTGTGAGAGAACATTGAGATGAACTTGTAACAATCATCAAACAGCTGCAATCAACACTAGTGTCATGGGAACTCATTTTTCTCCGTACTGCAACATGTCAGAATAAATACCTATTGCCAGAGGCCAGTGGGAAAACTGTATGGATGCCAGCATTTGGATAATTGGTTAAGATTGTAAGAGTGCACTTTTTAAAGAAAAGGTATTGAGTGTTACATGTGGGCATGTCGGTAGTGACTCCTCTCTTCTACATTAGTTACTGAATATCTTTTCAGTAAACGCTTTTGTTCTAACAGCTTCCTAATGACCTCTGTCTTCTTTCTCAGCCACTTGGGCTGCTTGTCAAGGCCAGGTTGGCATAAACAGAATATAATTATATCTTTCCCCTGAAATCAGTGTTGTAATTTGACTTCTGTGATTTGTCGATTGACCCTGCTTTCAAGGTCAGAGAATAGTGCTAGCGGGCTCTGAAGACAAGCTGACAGGCTGAAGGTAATAGCTGATTTCTGGAATGAGCTCGTTCTATCTGTTCTAATATCCCTTGGAAGTGCTGCATCAAAGTGAGGTGGGGAATAAAGAATGAATAATAAAATAATTAGATAATATAATTCTAAATAATTTACTTCTGCCTGAATTGCTTAACAAATCAAGGAAAACTGACTTGATTTTTTAAAATTTGAGTTGTTCATCTAAATATTCAACTATACATAAAATTTATTTCTCTAACAAAGAAATGTGTCCTTGTTTCTGCTTATTTCGATTCTCATCTCTCTCCTTGCTAATCTATTTGTTTCTTGATATGTAGTTTTAAATTCCTAGAAATTCATACAGAAATATACACAAAATATATCAAACTTTAAAAAGTTTGATAAATAGCAGCAATGTTTGATAAAGCTTCAAGAAATCTTTTAATTTTATATTTCCTTAAAAGTATGCACAGTATGTATTTTCTCAGATGTACCATGCCACCTGGGATGATGATGCTACCCAAAATAACCATAGACAAATGAAAACCGTAGTACAAGAAACCTCCTTTAGAATGGGAGGACGGGTGGTCAGAGTGGTCCAAATGACTCCCAAAACAACATAGACTTTTGCTCTTCCCTTTGATTGCTTATCAGAGGCTGAAGGTAAGTCATTTTGGCTGCAGACACCACACACTCAGGGCACAGGGTTTGGATTTTTCAAGCTGTATCTAATCTGAAACCCTCCTTCCTATGGTGTAACTTCCATGGTAGGAAAAAGTGCTATGCAAACTACCAAGGTAGGTAAAAATTAAACAGACCTGCCTAGCTGCAATACCCATAAACTGCAACAAATCACCATCATGGCAAGATACCAGAAACAACAAGAAGAATTCAATATTGGTTGAAACCAATAGCTGTCTAATGGGTCTTAAGGCCCACTCTGGGAGGGGAGATATCATTTCTGGCAATAGAAACATAGCTTGTTTCCCGTGTCTAATAAAGTCGTGTATCTTAAAAGAGAATCTACTACCATCACTTTGCTAGACCAGCATAATTCCTTATTACATTCTAAATCTTATCTTTATAACTACAAATAACTGTAGCTACCACCCCTCATGAAGGAAGCTTTTCTTTACATCCAAGGAAAACCATCACAGAAAACCACAACTGGAAACAATTTGAAGATCAGTGAGTCATGGGAAGTGCAGCCCCAGTTAAATATATACAACGCAGCTCCTGCATTTCTGGCTCAGAGAACATCACAAAAGAAGGGACAGAAAGATTATTAGCCAGAATACCGGAAAGATTGCTCTGAGACTTTCTCATCAAATGGCTGCATGAACAAAACAGGAACCTATAGCAACATCAATAGACTTGCTAATGCAGAAGGGAGAAAATTTCATGTGATCCAACTCCTAGACAAAATGCAATAGGAAACCAATGACCACTGAGATAGAAATTAACTTCTCCCAGGAATGCACCCTCTAATTGGTTATTCAATACAAAGTGGTCACTCCCAGTCCATAATTCAATACAGACACACACACACCAAAACAGTCATAGTAGGTTGTATTTCTATATTTCTGAATACATTTAGAGATGTATAAATGCAACAACAATAATCAAGGAAAAGGAAGTTATCAATTTGAGGGTGGCACATGGAAGGATTTGAAGGCAGGGGACCTTGGAGAGACTAAAAAGTGGAAAGGATGCAATTCTATTTTAACTTAAAATGTATAAAAATAACACAAAATTTAAAATTTTCTAAAAAGATAACTTAAGAAAATGACTCAAAATAATTAGTTAAGGATAAATATTAAAAAATGTTTAGATTACTTTGCTTGCATTTAGGTGCTCAGTAAGTTTTTAATGTGTACCTCTTAAACTCAATCATGATTTCTAAAAAAGCCCACCTACTTTCTGTATACACATATATAAGATATCATATATAATATCATATATATAAGATATCATATATAATGCTGTTAACCTTTACATATTAAGGATGTTTATATATTCTAGCATGTTATACAAGAATAGTAGCCACTAAGCATGAGAATGTAAATATATTAATTTTTTTCTACTTCTTAAACCATAATATACAAGTGAATTGTACCAATGACTATTTTCCAAATTAGTTTATGCCATTACATAGAAAACAAATGAGAAAAGGACTCTCAGGTGCCCAAAGCAGTGTAAAATTGAGAAAGAACACAAGTTTGATATTCTTGAATCTCAAAAACAATAAGTCTTTTCACAAAGCAAACTGTGGAGAAAATCTTAATAATAAAATTGAGATATTATCTTTTCGAAAAGTTAGAGAACAGATGATAAATTAAACAATCAGAAAATTGAGACATGGGTAACTATCACTCATAATAAAAAGTCATGTAAAATATTAAAAAGTATGTTGGTATAAAGTACAATTTAAATATTACTTGGACTTCATCTCTCACACACATGTTCTTAAGAGGAAAAGAATTGATGAGTGAATAAATGTTGCAAAGAGAATTTATTAGATTCACTTATATGATTTGGATCGAGTAGTCAAACCATGTCAGTATGACTAAAAGAGAGGATGCTAGCTGGAGGTTGGTTGGCTCAGCAGTCCCAATCTGGCACTGAAGTTTTCCTTTAAGGATTCTTTTGGTACTGATGATCCTCAGCATGTTTTGGAAGGACAAAGAGACTGGATCTTAATGTCAGGGAAGGATAGCAACAACATGGGTGGCAGCAAGAAGGTAAGTAAATAAATTCCTCATGAGGGACAAATGTCAGGCAGGTGAAAAAACAGTATTTTCCCCTCATATTTCCTTGTGTCTGGACTATTGCTGGGAGATAATGCTATTTGCCAGTACTGTTGGAAGGTCTGAGCCTTAGCTAATCCTTCTAGAAAACACCTAAGACATATCCAGAGGTGTGTCTTAGTTGATTCCAGGTCTAATCAAGTCTTTAACCAAGATTAATCAATCAGATCAAGTAACCATGCCCTCTCAATGTTAGCACTTAAGAATAGACTATCAACTGCAATTAATGTTCTCTGAGAAGTAACCTATTTTTACAACACTGTCAAATATATGGAACTATTTTTATTGCAGATAACTCAACATTAAATAAAGCTTAGAACTTATTAAAACTGGGTATAGAATTCCCTAGTATCTGTTAATCAATGGAAACTGAAATGAATCTCATGCCAAAGATTTAAGGTTTTCTCAAGCTCCCAATATTTACTTCAAGAAGTTAAAAAAGAGTTATATAAAAGATACATGAACATATCTGGGTAACTTCACTTATTTATCTAGAATTCAATAAAGTAAGCAGGTCATCACATTTCAGATATGGAAGAAACTATAGTAGGTATTTTAACAATGATTTAAATTGACTAGAAACCTGAGGACATAGAACTTCACATTTGAGTTATATGGCCATATGTTAAGTAAACATACACTACTCATCTTGACTTTCAGATTAAAAGTACTACAGATGAGTAAAAAGAATCATGCTAGGGATAAAGACTTCTAAGCCATTAATAGGGTCATTTGGACCAAAGTATACTTCACAGTCTGTCCTTCCCAGTGGCTGTGCTAGTACTAGTTTCTCACATGATGTATAGAGGATAGTGAATGACTTTCAGTGACAACGCTTGGACTTATTCTTACATCACCATATTACACAACTAGGTATTCTGTGTGGGTTTTCAATCATGTCTGACAATGGTGAGGATCTAGATTTAAATGATGACGAGTATACGAGAAACATCCAGGTATTTACTGAATAGTTAAATCATAGCTATAGATCAAAGATAAAATAGCACATCGATTTTAACTAGAAACTGGCAAGAAAATAATTTGAAAATGGATAGTATCCAAAAATACAATTCATTTAGTTCGTAATCACTCACCTAGGTCAAAGGCATAGTCTATAGTCCTTATCTCAAGCCATCTTTTCAAGGGCTCCAAACATTTAAGTCAAGGTTTTTAAAGACCATTAGTTTAGAATAGTAGTTTCTTTAGGTATTGCAAACTGGGCAGATCTTCTTTTGAAACCATTTTCTCACATTTATTATTTATGAAAATGTGATGAGTATACTTCATATACACTGGAAAATTTAAAAAATACTTGCATAACTATAGTATATTTACAATAAGAAGTATAGATTATAGAATAGAAAATAGTCAGGTACTCTTCATTCATATCTGACAAATACAAAGGATTTTAGAAAAATACATTATTGGTACTCATTTACATTAAAATATTATTACTCCCAAATCTCATTCATCTCTTACTCTACATGTAAAAAAATAACTTGGCCTAAAGATGTTATAAATTTATTCAATGTATGAATTTATTCATTTTATTGTGCTAAAAAAATTTAATACATTAATTGTATGTTTCAATTCTGTGGAGCATAGTCTCATCTTTGCAAAATAGAGCTCTATAAATTTTTTATCATACATATCTCAAGTTTTCTACTCATTAAGAAAAAGCATTTCTTTTTCTCCTTCTCTAATTCCCTGCTAGCCCCCATTCTGTTTTTTACTAAATTAGTTATTTAAAAGAATTCATATAAGTAGCATGTGCAATAATACAATATTGGGATTGTATGTATGTATGTGTTTTTAAAACTATTATAGTACCTTCAAGTTTTCATCTCTATCATATAGTGGATTAAAATTTCCTTCTAAGTAGTGAGATTTCTTAAAAACATGCACTACTTGTGCCATGCAGAAATTATTAAGTAATAAATAATAATACCACATTATAGACATGTATTTTCTTCATCCGTTCATGAAGTGAACTTGCTTGTTGCCACTTCTTGACAATAGGAAGTAGTGCTTCTATGGAAGTGAGTAGAATATACCTCTTTGAGACCACCTTTTTAGTTCTTATAGATTTATAATTAGAAGTAAGATATTTGGATCATATTTATAATTTTTAACACACTTGCTATTTTCTAAAAGTGTATTTGGGTACTGATTTCTCTATTCCTTCAGCTGAACTTACTGTCTTTTTGTCTTTTGATATTAGCTAGTCTAACATGATGATAAATGATGATACATGATGGTGCATGATGATAATTCACTGTGGCTTATTTTCTTTTTTCTCTGTTGGATAATCAAATCCAGGGCCTTATACTTGTTAAACAGACTCTGAATTCTAATCTCATCTTAATTTTGGTTTGAGTTTTCTCAATAAAAATGAAGTTGAGCTTCTTTTGTAGACCTGTCAGCTGTTTGTATATCATCTTTGGAGTAATATATTTTCTTATCGTTTTCCATTCATTTGTTTACTTTTGTTTTTTTTATTGTTGTTTGAGAAAAGTCTCATAATTCCAGTCTGTCCTCCAATTCTTTTTTTTGTAGTCAAGGATGTTCTGGAATTTTTGACCAACTTGTCATCACCACCTAAGAGTTGATATTACAAGCCTGGATTATTTTATTTTCTATATTTGAAAGCTAGGAGTTTACTTAAGTATGCTGGATATTAAAGCTGTATTGGATATAAAACTTGCAAACGTTTTCTGCCATTTGGGTGTTGTCTTAATGAGACTGATTGTGTGTGTATATGCTTGAATTATGAATGTGCACCATGTATGTTCATGGTACCCAATGTGGTCAGAAGAAACATACATTCCCTTGGAATCAGAGTTACAGGCAGTTGCTAAGCTGATATATAGATGCTAGAATTTGAGCTCAGGTCCACTGGAAGAGTAGCCAGTGCTCTTAACCACTTATTTGTGTTTCCAGCCTTCCAAATATTTTTCTTTCTCATCATTTTGGTTTGTTTTTTTGGTTTTGTTTTTATCTTGCTTTTTGGCTATTTTTGAAGTCCCTTAAGATTCTATAGGAGTTTTAGGAAGAATTAATTTCTGAAAATAAGCATTGACTGCATTTTGGTAGATATTATGCTGAATATGTAGATGTTTTTCTGCCTTTGATTACATTTATTGCTAGAGATTTTATTCTCTTGATACTACTGGAAGTTGATTTGTTTTTGATATAATTTTCAGATTAAATTTTGCATATGAATTTTGGAACTTGCAACTTCATTAAACCTTTTGTCTTAATAGTTGTTATGGAACCTATAAGTTTTGTTTCTATATACATACATACATATACATATATATATACTCATATACATATGGTTATGCTGTCTGTGAACAATGCTTATTTGCCAATTTCCATGCCTTCCAATTATTTTATAAAACTATTTGGTATGGATAAAAACTTCAGTATGATGTTGCAGTGTAGTCATCTTTGCCACTTTCTCTTCTTAATCATCATTGAGTATAGTTTGGAAATCTTCAAATCTTCATTATGTTAAAGTGCTTTTTATAATTCTAGGTTGTTAATATTTTAACCATGAGAGATATTGACTTATATCAAATTTTCTTTTAGTATCAATTGATATATACATATGCGTTTTGTTCCTCATTCTCCTTATTTAGTGTACTATATTGACTGGCTTTTGAATGTTGAGCCATCCTCACATTCTAGAAATAAATTTCAGTCAATATGTATAGTTCATTCAGTGTGTTTTGCAATATATTTTCACATCAAAATTTACTACGGATATTGCTCTATATTTTTTGTTCTGTTTTTATCTGACATTGAACATGTTGATAATGAACCATAAAGAAAATTTAGAATTATTTTTTATTTACTAATTTTTTAGAAAGGTTTCAGAAATATTGCTACATCATCTACTTATATTATCTGGAAAAAATCTCCAATGAAAATATCTTCTATAAATTTTATTGTTTGGAGGTGTGTGTATGTGTGTGTGTTTGTATTTACATTTCATGTGTAAGAAAACCTAGAATAAAATCTACCTTATCAGCAAAGTTTTATGTTTCCAGCAAAATATTGTTAAACTATCAGCAGCCTGGTGTAGTATAGTAGATTTCTAGGTGCTACTTCATGTGTATAATTGAACCATTACTTATTGAACTGTAACTCCCCATTTCTCACTCATCAACCATGGGTAAATATCATGCTAATCTGAATATGTGAGATTGACTAGTTGAGGCACTACTCAGAAATAGATATCATGCAGTTAGTTCTGTGACAGCATAATGCCTTCCATGTTCTTCAATATGTACTACATATAGCAAGTGGTCCTACTTTCAGAGATTATACAGTATCTCATTGTAGGTTTGTCTCAGTTTGTTTATCCATTCATCTATAAATACTTAAGTAAAAGGCATTTTCCTAGCACAAAGGGGGTGAATTTTTGGTCTATTTCAGATCCTCAACAGATTGGAAAGTTGGTCTCAGGTTCAATAGGGAAGATCATTACTTTGTTTATCAATTTATATGGTAATCTCTATCAAACACACACAGACATACACACAGACACACACACAAACACACACACACAGCCTCCCCAGAAATAATGTTTTAAGAAATGTCTAGGATTCACATACATCTAATATATGTTAAATTTAGATACAAAAATGCCAATAAAATACTTAAAGCTGAATTCAAGAACATATCAAAAATGCCAATAAAATACTTAAAAGCTGAATTCAAGAACATATCAAAAATCAGTCACCATGGATATGCTGATTTCATTCCAGAGATGTAAAATACTTAAACATATGTGAATGAGTAACAATGATTGTCACATAAATGAACTCAAAGATAGAAATAACATGATTGTCTCAATAGATGCAATAAAGGTCTTTGACAAAAATCATAATTTCTTTATGAAAAAATCCCCAGACACCAGGATGAAGGAAATATATCTCAAAGAAATAAAAACTATACTGAACAAATCTACAGCCAATAGCATGATAAATGGGCAAAAAGTGAGGCATTTCAACTAAGATCAAAAACAAGACAAGAGTGTCTATGTTCTCAATTCCTATATGATATAGTGCTTGAAGATAAAAATGTAAAAGTGATACAAATTGGAAAATAATAAGTCAAAGTGTATTTAATGTTAGATTATTTTATTCTAATCATAAGAGTACACAAAGACTACAGAAGAACACTTATACCAAAACATCAGGATATAATATTAACATACAGAAATCAATAACCTTCCAGGATACCCACAACAAGCATGCTGAATAAATATCAGAAGGACAATCTCATTCTCAGTAGCCTAAAAATACCATGGACTAAACTTAACCAAGAAAATAGAAGAGTTTCATAATGAAAGGGTAATTCCTGAAGAAAGAAAATTAGGAAGATAGTAGAAGGCAGAAAAACTGTGCATGCTCATGGGTTAGCAGAATTGATATTATGAAAATGACCACCATATCATTGCAATCCCAATCATCATCATCATTACTGGGCCATTATGCACAGGAATTTTTTTTAAAAAATACTAAATTTATATACATAGAAGACTTTGGATAGCCAAAGAAATCTGTAGCAAAAATTATAGTGTTGAAGGTATGTACCTTGTTTCAAGTTATATTACAAAGTCATACTATTATAATGAGCATCTTACTGGGAAAAATCAGACTTATTTATCAGTGGAGTGAAATATAAGATTTAGGTATAATAATTACACATAACTAAAGCCACCCAACTTTTGACAAATATGTCAACAACTATGGCTGGAGAAAAGACAGGGTTTTCAACAAATGGTGAGAAAATTAGACATCTACATGTAGAAGAGTGAAACTAGATTCTCATGTTTTACCTTGCCCAAAAATTCAGCTCCAAATGGGCAAAGAGTTTCAACATAAAATTTGAAACACTGAAACTGATAGATACTGGAATAAGTAAGGATTTTCTGAAATAGGGTTGTGGTTGCTCAGGAAATAAGACAAAAATCAACATGAGTCACATGGTCTCAATGGGTGGACGCACCCCTCATGGTCCTGACTTCCTTGCTCATCTTTTCCCTCCTTCTGATCTTCATCTGTACCTTGGGAGCTCAGTCCAGTTCTCCGATGTGGGCCTCTGTCTCTATCTCCATCCATCGCCGGATGAGATGGTGTGACTGATCTAATGGGAGCTCACCAAGGGCAGCTGGACTGGAACTGAATGAGCATGTGATCAAACTGGATTCTCTGAATGAGGCTGACAATGGGGGCTGACTTAGAAGCCAATGATAATGGCACTGGGATTTGATTCTGCTGCATGTACTGGCTTTTTGGGATCCTAGTCTGTTTGGATGCACACCTTCCTAGACCTGGATGGAGCAGGGAGGGCCTTGGACTTCCCACAGGGCAGGGTACCCTGACATCTCTTAGAACTGGAGAGGGAGGGTGGAGGAGAAGTGAGGGAAGTAGGAGAAAAATGGGAGGAGGGGAGGAGGTGAAAACTTTTAATAAATAAATAAAAAATCAACATGAGTCTACATATGTTTTGCACAGCATAAGAAACTTCCCATCAAGTAAAAAGAGAGCTCACAGAAGTGAAATAGAATCTTTGTCCATTATGTGCCTGATAGAGAATTGAATATTAAATATTCTAAAAATTGGAATATTAAAAAATTGACACCAAACAACCCAATAAAAACAGTGGACTATAAAAGCAAACAAAGAATCTGAAAAACTACAAATAGCTTATAGATAATGCTTAAAGTGTTCAAAACACCCTTCTTCTTGGATGTCCACAGGGATCATGTCCTAAGATTCTATTGGTGAAGACATACTTTTGTTACAGAGAATAGGGAAATCCAGTTGAAATTGTGCTGGACACATCTGCTCTCATGGCTAGCTTTCAATGAGGTAGAATGTGTATGTAGGCTACTGAGGAGAGAAGTTATCAGTTGTCTTATTGAGCTGTGTATGCATGTGCTGTGATATTGACCTATCAGGCAAGAAATGGCCACTAGTGCACTAACAGCATGACACTTAGGAAATAACCAACCTTTATTTGATCGGAGTTGAGGCCCACTCCTAGGAGAAAATTCATGTCTGGTACTACAAGTCCAGTTTTGAAAACACGTTGTTGCGTATGCATAGGTATCTAAGGGGGGAACATGTTATTGTTGTTTGGCCAAATGAACATGTTGTCAAACTGTCTTCTAAATATATATACACTTATATTCATAGATTAGTGCTGTGCACAGCTTGGGTTACAAAATTTTCTTTTCATGGTGGGTGGTATTTGCTCCAGAGACTCATAACTAAAAATTCTGGGAACCTGTTACTATTGGATTCCCTATATCATCCCCCTCTAAGGTCTAGCCAACATCACTGAAAATGGGATAGAAAGAATGTAAGTGCAGGAATATGGTGAGCCAGGATATGAAATATTTTCTTCTGGTTTTGGTGTGATCATTACACTCATAAATTCACAACAGCAGTGGTTACCCACACAAGATTGGGTCTACAAGCAGTCTGTCAAGGATAGTGGAGGAGATCATGAGATTTCAGGGCTCCCTGAAAAGCTATTGTTTTGTAATAGCAGCTGAGAAAGAACTAGTTTTCTCCAATTTAATAGAATCTGGTAAATTGCCATATTCCATCAAATACCCAACCAATCATGCTCATTCCAGCAACCCTAATTAAACTCAATGGGTCACAAACAAAAAAAGAAAAAAGAAAAAACATGAGAGTAGGGAAGTAGAATGGGATTTACTTGAATGAAAACAAAAGTTGAACAGGAGAGGGATGGAAAAAGAAAGGGTAATGTGGGGTAAGTACATTTAAAATAAACTATATATGTGCCTGAAATTGTCAAAATGAATATCATACTCAGAAAGCATATTCTATTCAATTTTAGATTGAAGAGATCAGCAGATATGTGGAGCAAACTGGGAACCATTTTTTCACTATAGAAAAGATAGATATAATCATCACATAGTAGTTTATACCTATTAGTTTGGGGTTTGGTTTAAAAGTATTACTGAACATATATTTTGGATTATCCCTATGGAGCTAGAAGCAATTCTGTGCCAATAACAATGCACTCAAGTAGGGATCAAATCTTGCTTTCCAAACATTCTCTATTGAAATGATGATGGTTTCATAGGGAATCATTAATTAGAGAACAGGACTTCAGAAAGTATATGATAAACATTGTTTCAGAAAATACTGCAAGCAAACTTCACATGGCAATGAAACTACTTGTATTTTCTACTGAACAAATGTATAGTGTTATAAAAATCAAAGTTAAAGAGTTCTCACTTCTAATCCATTAAAAATGCAAATCTATAAATCAATACTGAATCAATATTGACAATAATTGCAGTAAATGAACAAGAATATCCCTTTATTACTTAATAGTAAATAATACATTCAGGAGCATGATGAGGGAAGTCATCAAAAATGCTGACATAATTGTAGAGGGATTTAATGCAGATTAAATGTTTACAAAGTTTTATTATATCTTAAAATTACTTATCAAATTCAAATACAAGAATGAGAAATTTGCAGTGATGAGACTTGGCACTC
The DNA here is from genome assembly GCA_001685095.1 of Ellobius talpinus. NCBI lineage: Eukaryota > Metazoa > Chordata > Mammalia > Rodentia > Cricetidae > Ellobius > Ellobius talpinus. The sequence continues at coordinate 36,963 of LOJH01002553.1, forward strand.
AGTGTCTTAACCATTTATATGTAGTCAGACTTAATTTGGACAGTCAGCTCCCAGAAAATGACACAGAAACTCCTTATTAATTATGAAAGCTTGACCTTAGCTTAGGCTTGCTCCCAACTAGTTCTTAAAACTTACATTGATCCATTTATATTAATCTACATTCTACCACATGGTTTGTTACCTTTCCTCCATATTGTATGTCCAAATACATCATGTCTCACTGCCAAATTCCAAGTCACTTCTTCCCAGAGTTCCTAACTCTGTCCAGCAATGCTGCTTGTCCTCTTTTGCCTAGCTATTGATTGTTCCACTTTTTATTAAACAAATCAGAAAGTGCCTTGTCAAAAGACACATCTTTACATAGGACAAAAATTTACCCCACAACATTTCCCGAATTTTGTCTGAATATAAAGGAAAGGTTTTAACTTGAACACAGTAACACTATATACAATAAGAACAATTATCATGTAATAATTGCCTTCACAATGTCCATTTGTATTTGGCAAAATTGGAGAAAATAATCTATTATCTATCCTATCTCTGAGAGTCCAAAGTTTTATACCTATACCACTTTGCATCATGACCTGTATTATCAGTCTGAAAATAACCTTTTATACCTACTCTAAAACATTTTCTTAGATAAACAACCTAAGCTTTTGCATCTCTCAACCTTAAAACCTTTACAAAACTTTGTACATTTCTTTTTTGAATTTAGTAATAACTATTTAGTTTGATATAACTATCCAGTCTTCAACTGCCATCAGAGATCCAAGAGGGATAAAATATTATTGGAGTAAGCAGGAAGTACAGAATAAACAACTTACAATACTGTAGAAATTATAGAGACAGCTGGCTGCCTGTACAGTCACCCAAGTTTCCTCTGCAACGTTGGGACATTCATCTCTGGCTTACAGGCCTAGAATATCTGACAGACTTTTTTATGAAGGAAGAATTTTGAAGGACTGGCTTCTTTTGTCTAGGCAAAGTTAGACAATAATATTCTTTTGTGTCCCATTTGTCCAATTCGGATAGCATACTGTCAGCAGTCAAGGCACAGGCAGTTTTTTGTCAAGTGGCTAGCTTTGCCACCTTGAAAGCAAATTCCATATGGAGGTTCTTTGATGCCCATGTTCCTTTCTGAAGTAGATTGGTGCTACCAAGAGTAGATGTAACTCACATGTCATGAACATGGTCTTATGTTATTAAAACATCATAAATGCTATATTCTGTAGATCTCTGAAGTGTTTGAAGATCACCTATCTATCTAAAATACATGAGGCTAAATAAAGTTTATTTCCATCGGCATTGAAACCTTTACTAAAGACTGATTGTTATCTTAATTATCCTAAACAATTTGTAATAGTAGTTCTCAAGGACTAGAAACTAACATCACAATTTTAAATGAGTTACATAGATACAATAACTTATAATATGTTGTAACAAAAAAACTTTAAATTTGTATCAGTATACAAAAATCCACACCAATGTAAAATATTTGAGATCAGTGGTTACTTTTTAGTCTAAAAATGGGTTCAGTAATTTACCCTTTTATCCTATCATTCCTATACACCCCTTTTTTCAGAAAGAGATTCTTAAATATACCCTCCTTGTTTAGTTTCCTGCCCGACCATGACCAACAACTTGCAACTAACTCCTCAAAAGAATGGCAAATATCTATAACCACTTGAATGTCCAAGAACCACTTAGCCCACCTCTCAGTAATGTGTCCATCATGATCTTAAAATTACTCCCTGATATTTTAGAAGACCCTGATCATTTAGTTCTAAAAACATACAAGCTTTTAAAGGTAACATATATATTAATCTGGATAACTTCAACAAAGAAGCTTCTAAATTTTATTAAAATATAATATATAAAAATTAACAGATAACTGTAGTGGTATCTAGAGATTCATCACTGTTTGAAGTCACATTTACATAAGTAATTTATAAATTGAAGAGAAATTTAGAACCTCTTCTCTGCCTGACAGTTCTGAAAAATGTATTGAAATATTCCTCCTGAGACACACATATATAACACTTCTGGCATATAAAGAACCCTGGAATTCACATTAGATTTTGATGCTATTATAGATCTGTAGCTACAATACTCTTTTTATCTCTTAGGCATTCTGGAATCCGCACTTACCTTCTGCTAAGAATATGATGAAATTTTAAGCTATACTGTCTGGTGCTCCTATTGTTACTGTTGAGTAACAAATCACAAAAACAGTAAATAATAGATATCTTTGTTGTGGTCAAGAGTCTTTGACTGAGACTTGAAAGGCAGCACAATGGTTAAGAGTGCTTGCGCTCTCAAAGAGGATGTGAGTTCAATTCTCAGTACCATGTTTGTGGATCTCAGCCACCTGTATATCAAGCTATAGAGGATCTGATGCCAATTTCTGGACTTCATAGGTATCCACACACAAATATAGACACACACATGTATACACACACATAATAAAGTGTGTCAATCAAAGTTTTGGGATCACTTTTGTTCACCAATGGACATTCTCATATCACCCTATGCCTTGTTCTAACATGAATGGCACAGTAGCAGTATTATGTCACCTGGTGATGTGGTTAGGTTCTCGGGGTGAATATTTTTAAGTTTTTGTGCCAGCTGGTGTCATGATTTGTAAACATTAGAAAATTTAAGAGGTATGGCTTGATTTCTGGAAGGAAGGGTATTAGTGATATGGCCTTGAAAGGTTTATTTGGATCCTATACCCTTCCTCTGTTTCTGCTCTTTTATCCTAATGAAATGAGTACCATTTCTTCATTGTGTGTTCCCTACCAAAATGGTATCCTTCATTATAATCCCTTAGAAAATGAAACCAATGGACCATGAATTGAAATATCTGAAACTATGAGCCAAATGTACATTTCCTCCTATTAAACTGCTTATGTGTAGAATTTTGTCACACATTTAGAAAGGTAACTAAAATACTCAGGAACATAAAAGGGTATATTCTGCGATGATATGCCAGACTCATTGCATCAGGAACTCTAAAGATGGAGCTTGGTGATCCTTCTTTTATCCCATTTGGTTATTCTGACATGTACTAATGCAGGAGACCAGCTGTGTTTATTAATATGTAAGTGCTATTCTAAAAGGGACTAACATAAGATGATTTACTTACCAGATGGGTTGGTGCTTATATTAGAGGCTTTCATGTATTTTCCAGTTTTTTATTACTTTAGAAAAAAACTATCAACATATTTTTGTATCCTGCTATTATTTTTATTAGCAAACACACATATTGCACAATGCACAATTTTATTCATATTTTGAAGTAAACATTGCCATTTTTCAAATTCATGCTTTAATAATAAATAGCACAAGATTTTTTGCATAACTCATTTCTATTATGCTATTTTGCCATTACAGATGAATGCCATTTCCAGCCCTTTCAAATTATATGCAAGTGACTGGTATCCCACCTGTCCCATACCTGATGTCTACCAACTGTTCAGTTGTCACAATCATAACAGCCTGCCTGACAGCCTGAATTGATATGGTGTTAATGAAAAAGAACACCTGGGCTAAACAGTGTTTCAGACTTTTGCCCTGTCAGTTAAAACAGCTGTCGTCTACAGCATGTCAAGAAAGGGTCAAGAAGGGCAAACTAGCTTTACAGAGAGAAAAAGTAAAAACAGAACAAAACTTATGTTTCTCTAAGTACTCTGACCCCAGTGAATGTGAGAGAATTGGCTCTAAAAGGGTCCAACGGATTTCTCTGGAGATCAGGTTTATAAAGAAACATAAAACTCCAAAGTAATGAAACCCATTTTTTGATAGGAAGAGGTTCTTATAACATGTTCCTTCTGCTGTTTAGCTGTAACATCGTCTAACTTAATGCTGTTCAACTTTCTAGATTTTACAAAATTCTTTCTATTCTTCAGCAATGCATACCTAAACACATACAAGTTTCCCTTGTTAAATTGTTTGCCTGATGGTTATGATACTCAAAATTCTGAGAGATGGCTATGTCTGCGAAGAAATAAATACATTATTTGAAAATTTGATAGAAACTGAGTCAGTTGCATGAAGTCATCTAAATATGACTGATAAATTAAAAGGGAATGAATGATAGTGTATTCATATCTATATTTAAAAAACATACCCATATACAATGAAAAGGAAAAAAGGAAATCTGGACAGAAGTTAATAATTGTTATATCTTGGTGGTAAATTTATATTTATTTAGTCTTTCCACCTTTGTGGCTTTTCATATTTCTGCTAAGAAAACACATGACTAAAACTTAACTTTTACAAGTTTAATGATGACTTAGTTAATTTGATTTGAAAGCAGATTGAAATTGTAGATACTTATTGCTAAAGTAAATGCAATGATTTTGCTACTATGGTGTGGTATTGAATCACCAGAACAGCATCAGTTGGGATGCTCAAATTCCACCCAATATCTACAGAGTTAGTATCTTCTCTTTTACAAGAACCTCAGATGGTCTATGTATGCATAAAAAACTGGAGGAGAGTTCAGAGCATTAGTCTCAGGAAAAGGAATCATCAAACTAAGTATGTTAAATTTCTTTATCAGGAATTGCATTCAACAAATTTTTATACGATGTTTAAAATTGGAATAGAAACAATCTTTAACTAGGGGCAATATAATTTAAATAGTATATACACACTGGGATACATAGGTGAAGGGAAGGAATCTCTGAAAAAGAAATTTTATTGAGAAAAAATAAGACTAAATGCATTGTGTTTCTCATTCGGTTTTCTTTCTCATTAGCATCTCTTTGGATTACAGAAGTGCAGTACCTGGAAATAAACTTTGCTTGCAAGCAAAAATGATGGTGAATATATAAAAGTTGCAAAAATTTTTATGGCATCACACTTTCTGCAGTTGTAGAGAAAATAGCCTTGTGAAAGTTTCCATTGTAATTATTACAGCTTGTGGAGTTCTAAATCCACAGTCATCCAAAAATCATTTGCAATTGCTAGTACACTTATCAGCAAGTGAATGGGAGCAGGCACAGACTTCTGTGTCTTTTTACATTGCTCATCTCTACTCTTTCTTCTTTCATATTCTTCTATCAACTGTTATAAAATGTAGTGTTTTATTTATCACTTCAGAATGCTAATAATATATATGCTATTTTAAAGAGTTCAATTAACATATGAATTCAAAATTTGAATAAGTTGTTAAAGAGGAAGTTATATTTACATGTCTACATTTTTTGAGATAGAGTTTCCTGTAGCCTAAGATAGCTTCCAACTTTCTGTAAGTGAGGCTAGACTTGAAATTCTAGTCTTAACTGCTTTCGTGTCCAAATTCTACATTACAAACATTAGCTAAGAAGTCTTGCTTAACTTCTTAAATAAATAATAATTTGTGTGACTTCTCTTCCATTCTCCAGTATCCTGTTTCTTTCCCTATCTTTTACATGTACACAAACATGCACATGCACACAAACACACAGACACACACACACA
>LOJH01002554.1:0-32771 GCA_001685095.1 Ellobius talpinus
GCACCACTGCATAGGGGTGTATGTGTGTGCATACATAAGTATGTATAGATGTATACAGATGAATTGAACAGTCTCACAAACACATGCTCATTAAATAAGCAAATGCTAACTGGCATAGAAGAAACAAGAAAGGAGGAAAGGATGAGACTAAAAAAAGAAGAAGAAAAATAAGCTATACAAAGAAATGAGACATCAATGAAAATATTTATATATAGTGTGTGTGTATATAAATAATTCCTAAATATAATAAAATGTAAACCTGTGTATTAAAAAAGTAAGGAAATCACTGCAAACTGATGTTGACCGTGACTTAGGCTTTGTTCTCAGTCATTTTCCATGAGTGGGTCACCACCCCCTTGCTAAACCTCTATCTCATTTACATTATAATTCATAATAGTAGCAAAATTACTGTTATGAAGAAGCAATGAAAATAATTTGATGGTTGGGGATTATCGCAACGTGAGGAACTGTATTCAAGGGTCTCAGTGTTGATAAGGTTGAGAACCACTGCTCTAGATTAAAAGGACCCACGACTCATCTCATCAGATGCTGCAGAGGACTCAATCTTCCCGAGCGGCACGGCAGGTGCTTCCCAGAGGATGGCATTAATGTAGGCAAAACGTCTCAATACTGTGAGAGATGATAACTTCGCTGTGTGTTTGTAGGATGTCCAAAGTAAGGCATATGAATCTCTAATCAAGCAGACCCAGTCTACCCTACCCTTCAGGGTTTTGTTAGAGACAGGAGCCTCAATGCCTCTGTCAGGGGTCCTGTTGTTCTCTTGCTCTAAAAGCTATGCCCTTCAGTTGAGCCTCCAGATAGGAGGATGGCTTTATTAGAGCTGTCTTAACTAGTAATGTTAATAGTGATAGTTCAATTCTAGGTTTCTTCTATAGTAAGGAGTGAGTCTGGCAAAGGATTGTAATGGAAATGGATATACACTTGAACTGGATCTTCTATGGGAAGAAAAATGGTCATTCTGCAACCAGATAGCTGTGAAGATGTTTGGCTCTGTTGCAGCCTGGTCAGTTTAGCAAGTAGCCTCCCTAAAGTTACTTGAGGATAGCTTTTGTTCCCACATGGTCTTCATGATCCCTGCAAGCCTCTTTCAGCCATTAGTCAACCCCATTGCAAACAAGGCTAGGCACTCACAGGCTTCAGATTCATTTTAATTCGCTCTTCAGCTTCCTCAGTCTAGCTGTTGCCACTAAGACAACACTGACCGAGTCCAGTATCTGCCCTGCAGAGCGTAACCAATGACCCGAGCAAAGTCACTCTTACTCCCGACAGCCCCGAGTTCTCATATATCCTCCAACACTGGATGACAGAGAGCCCTCTTATTTTGGCTAATATTGCTTACAGCTACAAATTACAAATTCTTATTTGCAAATCTGTGCAAATAAGCCAACTCTATAGATGGCTGCAAATAATATACTGTAAACCCAACACATGGTACCTGGCTCATATTCAAGCTCAATAATAATGTATGGTTTTAATGAATGAATACATAAAATGAGGAAAATGAGCTCAAATATCCCATATGCTCCACAGTATTTGAGACTCTAGATTCAAGAGGATTTGATTTTTAAAATTTGGAGTTAATTCTGTCCCTCTGCTGAAATATCATGTAGTTGATTCAGTGCCTAAAAGTGAAAGGTATGTGTGTGCTTGCACACGCGTGCATGCGCTGGACAAACAGCTCAGAGGTTAAGAGCACTGGCTGATCTTCCAGAGGACTAGGGTTCAATTCCCAGAAACCACATGGTAGCTCACAAACATCTGTAGTTCCAGTTCCAGGGGACCCAATACCTTCTGGTCTCCAAGGACACTGTGTACATGTGGTACACAGACATACATGCAAGCAAAATACCCATATGCATAAAATAAAAATAAGTAATTTTAAAAAAGAAAGAGAAATGAACCTCTTAGCCTTAGTCCTGCATATGTGCAGGGCTGCAGCGAGCCAGTTTGTTCACAGCTCTGCTCTCAGCAGAATGCCAGACCAGCCGCTGCGTATCTATGATGTAGTTAAAAAAAGGAAAGGTCCAGCCACCCTCTCTGTGCTCTCCTGGATCTTGAAATCCTAACAATAGTGAAGCATGAACGGACGTGCAATCACAATTGTTTGGTCCAAGGCAGAAGGTGCCTTCTTGGGCCCCTCTCCTTGCCCCCTTTGCCTGTCTAGCCCCCCCATAGTTTCTCTACTGCACCATTGAAACTAGTAGTCTTTAAATAAGCTGGGTGACTACTTCCTTCTAAAAAACAAATACGAAGACCATTCCTTCTTATTCTACTTTACTATTGCAACTTCATCCTGCCAGAATAAAACTGTCTCTTCGTTTTCTGCTAATAGATCTTCTGTACATCCTTCTCCCATCATAATCTTTTCTGAAGCCAGATTATCTTCATTCATTCGTCTCTCCTTAGAGTGAAATTGGCATGATTTTCTGTGCTTGTGTGGTTTATTTTAACAAAATAACTCTTGGAAATACAAAATGTCATAAGTGCCGATTTTTCGGTCACAAGACATAGAAATTTTAATTAAATGAAAGAGAATTGACCTTTATGATGACATGTCTGTATTTTATTCACGGTATTATAACAAAATGTGTGAACCAGAAGGTGGCATCATGGCATACTATCAACTGAAACAAAGATCTCATCTCAGTGGCGAGGGTGGAGACACAGTTCGTGACCTAAGACAAGGCTATGCGTACCAAAGAGCAGGGTGATGCTATTGATCCAAAACTGGCATGGTGACAAACTGCTGTGCAATTCTTCCTCTTCCCAATTAAGGTGTCTCTCTTGAACTGATTGAAAGCTGTTTGATAAGGATACTTTCTTCAAGATGGTTGTACTCAGCTGGGGGTCTTTTTATTAAACTGAAATTTCATCATTAGCTGTGACTGGCACCAGCTGCTGTATAAATTCCATGTTGATATGGATCTCCAATGGTATTCCAAATATTGCAGGTGAATCTCTGACTCCAAATCTTCAATCATGATGTATGAATAATTAACATCTGATAAACGCAGAATTGAAAGGACTCTCATTAGAAGACACAGTACTGGAGACACAATTCAACTGCAGCTCCTCGAACACTGAACCAAACAGGACTCAAAAAATTTCTTTTTCTAAATCTCTCCAATTCCTTTTTTTTTTCCTACACTTGATTATAATAGGAAAGTGAGGTCATGGATCAAATACTTAGAATTCTAAAAATAAATAAATCAGTGCCGAGCTCAAACTCCTGTACATCCTCAGTCTTACCTGGAGGCTGTGGTTCCAGCAAAGACACCAGGCATGAGTGATTTGGGCCTGCGTGAGTGTTCTCCCCTCGAAACAGTTTATAGCTACTGCTTTGAGCACAAATGAGAAAAATTCCTATCATGTATCCAATTTTATTTCTATGAGATACAAGGTATATTGTATAAGGAGACCACTCATTCGTTTCCTGACCGCCCAGACTCAAAATAATCACACAAAAACTGTATTAATTGCAACACTGCTTGGCCTGCCTATTAGCTTAGGCTTCTTCTTTGTTTTTTTGTTTGTTTGTTTGTTTGATTTTTGACATGTTGTTTATTTGGGCTTTTGTAAACTCATGATTAAGAGCAAATCAAAAGGTCAGTCACCATTGTGGAGGTCAGATGGCTGGGCAGGAGATGAGGGCAGATATTTCTGAGATAGGCTAGGAATTGTGCGTGTTTGGGGTGGTAATTTGTTTAATGACGTTTATCAGGTAGAAAAATCTCTCAAGATCCCCATCACTCAAGGTTTTGAATGTACACAACTTAAAGTGATTTGAACTGCTCTATTCTATTTCTTGTTTTATTACAAGGCTAAAAATTCCTTATGAAGTTAAGACGTTTGTTGAAAGATACCGCTGCTTAAGGTTACAGTTCACGGTATCTGGAAAGCTCTCTGTGCTTGGCACAAAATGGAGGACTCCCTTCCCCTAGCAGGAGTTTTATATTCTCTGGCTGACCTTATTTGAAAGCTGTCCCTGAGCTTGGTTGAGCTTAGTCTTCTTATTAACTAGCTCTTACATCTTAAATTAACTCATTTCTATTATTCTATGTATTGCCATGAGGCTCATGGTTTACCAGTAAGATTCCACCATCTCCTTAGGCAACTACATAGCCTCTCTCTGACTCCACCTTCTTTTCTCCTCTATCTCTGCTTGTAATTCCAGCCTTGCTCTCTTCTGAGTTGCCATGGGCCAAAGCAGATTCATAATTAACCAATGGTTAAAAAAATTCACAGCATACAGAGGGGAATCACCATGTATATAATAAGAAGCAGAGAAAGTTTCCTTACAATAATGAATAATGTGGGATTTAGAAAAACTCTCACCTTATGTTCAGTGTATGCCAAGTGGAAATTTTCTTAGCTGTATTTGTGTCTCAGAAGATGTATCTTAAACCGAACTTAAATTGAAACAATAAAATGCATTGAAGCAAATCACACTGTGAAGGTTAAAAAAGACAGAGTTCATTTTCAAAGTCTCAATTTCTGATCTGTAAAGTGCAGAGAGCACTTTACTAAGTTCCTGGGGTACTTCAAGCCCTCAACTGGTGCATATATGGCATATAGCATGCTTATAGAACTGAGTGGTTTTTTTCCAGTTCTGAAAAACAAATGATCACTTCCTAGTGGTTTAAAAACAACCATTACTACCTCACAGTCTTCATAAGGTCAGGGTGTGGCCCAGACAAGACTTCTGCTTCCGGCAGAAGTTGGAGGCCATGTGTCTCTCCAACTGTTCTCATTGGCAGGCTTGACTGACACAGAAATTATTTTCAAAAATATCTCAAATCTTTGCAGAATTCATGTCCTGTGGCTCTAAGAGCAGGGACCCAGGCTTTCTACCAGGGGATAACTGAGTCTTCTGAGCTGCTCACTGCAAGCACTTCCACGGCCTTCCTGCTTACCAAGGCAGCAAGAAGCCAGTCTGGCAGAAAGACTCTTCCATTGGGTACCACAATCAGGGGTGGACCCTGACACCTTTATCCTACTCTATACAGGTCTGACAACCTGAGTTCCAAGTTTGGCCCCTGGAGCCCACATAAAGATGGAAAGAGAGAACGAACTCCACAGAGCTGTCCTCTGATCCCCACGTGCTCACCAGGGCATGTCACCCTCCATACACACATCATGTACACGCACACATATACACATATAAATAATAAATATTACAAACTAAATACAATCTAATATAAATAAAGTAGGTCAAAAGTCTTATAAAAATTAAGCACTGATCCATAGTTTTTACTAGCTAATTCCTGTGAGTAATTAAACAGTAAAATAAATTACATTAGGGCTATTCACCAAACACCTAGCATAGCTCATCCTGGGCAGAGAGGTGTTTGATGATAATTAACTCTCAGTCAGTGTCAGGTGAGCTGTAATCAATAACTTCCATCGCCAGATAACCAGAAAAATGTCTCCTGAGATCACAGGATCAGGGAAACATGAAGTTAACAGAGGAGGAAAACCTACTTGGAATTCTTTCAGGTTGACTTGTACTCATCCAGTGGCTGGAAAGCAGGAAAACAGAGACAGATTGGCCATACTCAGGAAGGACAGGAAACTAGGCAGTGAGGTGGACGTTCTGCCCAAGAATGAAGTCCACACTCTATCTTCTTAAAAAAAAAAAATATATATATATACATATATTCTTGTAGCGGCTGCTCCTTTGTAGCAGGAGGGCAAACCTCACCTCCTGATAGCCCCTGTCCACCTTCATCCTCCACCCCACGCAAAGATGATGGCAGGGTTTTGTTCTTTCCCCTGCCTCTACCCTGTGCAGCATAGACTGAATATTAGTTTGTTTATGTCAGCGGCAGGAATGGAAAGGCTAAGAAGTAAAACATTTGCTGCTGCCATTTAAGTTATCTTTCCCTTCAGTGGGAATAACACAGACAGAGATGGAAATACTGCTGGATTCTAGATGGGCTTTCCTATGGGATGGGAGAGAGTAGACCTGTGTGAGGCAGCTGCAGCGTGGGGAGATAGCCGGAGACTCTGTGGGTGCCGAGGACCAACAGGTGATAGGTGGGATTCCAAGAGGTCTGTCATGGGCCGAGCCTGTTGTTTCACAACACAACTCCAAACTTACTGGTTACAAGAGATTCAGTAAGTTCTTCAAGCCAGTGTGGGTCCCCACCCTCTATGATGAAGGGCAGGGCTAGTCTGGGGCCCGAGGCTGGACTAGAGGACAGGAAGGAGACTTACTTAGCAAAGGCAAGTCCCTCTCTAACGAGTGGATGGGGTGTATAATGAGGGAAGGTGAAGGGAGGGGGAGGGGGGAGGGAGTAGGAACTGGGATAGGCAGATAAAATGAGAAAAGATTGTTTAAAATAAATAAATAAAAATAAAATAAAAATTTTCTTAAATAAAAAAGGGACCTCACTGAGAGCTGCCCCTTGCTCCAACGCTCTGGAAGAGAGAAATACAACACAGGCCTTCATGAACATGAACAGACCACAGATTGGCTCATTGCATTTGGTCTCAGTAAAGACTACATGTCCCACTTGGTCCCCACTAGTCTGCTCCTCTTCTAAGCCTGTATGAAAATATACTATGGTCTTCAACCTTTCAGCATAGTTACCCAGGTGGTTCTTCCACGGGGTAGATTTAATAATACTTGTCTGTACTTCATGAATCCTCAACATCTATGCTTTCCTTGAAACTAAATTTTGAAGCACAGAAATTTGATCTGTTGCTCAATTAACATATAAATACAATAAACAATCACCAGGTAGGTGTTTTTAGGAAAAAGGAGACAATATTAATAACCTATAAAAAGTCAGTGAAACTCATTAGCCCATTCTTTTTGTTGTGTTATCAATGGGACTTGAAAAGTTAATCTGTTGGTGGAAAAAATAGCAAGTACCACATAACAACTTCTAATTCTTTTTTTATATTTATTTATTCATTATGTATACAATATTCTGTCTGTGTGTATNACCTTTGGAAGAACAGGTAATGCTCTTAACCTCTGAGCCATCTCTCCAGCCCCCAACTTCTAATTCTTAATATGAAACTCGCTCCCTTATTTCTCTTTAAAATGTTTACAATGATCCCATTATTACAAACTGAGTATAGCAAAACAACCACCAAGGTGAACAAAGAAGTGCAAACACACAAGTGCCTGGATATGGAAAAATGGTTCTGTAAAATGTGCAGTATCAATAAAGTGGAGCATATAGGCATTATCAAAAAAATGATAGTTACAGCCTTGTGTGGTGGTGCACACCTTTAATCTCAGCACTTGGGATGCAGAGACAGGAGGATTTCTGTGAGCTTGACATAACATACAAGTTCCAAGAAATAGCAAGTCTACAATAGCAAGTTCCAGAGCAGCCAGCACCACATAGAGAGACTCTGTCTCAAACAAAACAAAAAGTTAATGAGAGCGCAAAGGTAGCATAGTGGTTAGTTAAACACTTGCCATTCTTGCTGAGGACCCAGGGTCAGTTCCTGGTACCTGGGTCAGGCAGCTCACAACTGCCTGCAAGTCCAGTTCCAGGGATTCCGACACTCTCTTCCAGTGTTCAAAGACATATGCGGGGTTAAGAGCACTGGCTTCTCTTCCAGATGACCCACGTTCAATTATTAGGACCCACATGGCAGCTCACAACTGTCTGTCACTCCAGTTCCAGGGAATCTGACACCCTCACACAGACATGCATGCAAGCAAAACACCAGTATGCATTAAATATAAATACATTTTTAAAAGAACTAAGAAGATTCTATTCTGAGATAGACTTTCAGGAGGTAATCTTTTGTTCTAATTATTTTTTATTTATATTTACTCTGTTATTTTATATGCATGAGTGTTTTCCTATGTATGTATGTGTGTGCCTGGTGCCAAGAAGGTCAGAGGAAAACAACACATGTAATGGAGTTACAGAAAGTTGTAAGATGTCAGTCACATGGGTTCTGGGATTGATCCCAGATCCTCTGCAAGACCAAAAGGTGCATGTAACCACTGAGCAACTCTCCAGCCTTTTCTTTGCACCTGCAGTTTCACTTCAAAGTTGAGGGCAGGAGGATCAGGAATTCAAGGTTATCCTCATTTGTATAGAGTTTGAGGCCACAAACTCTATAGTTTGAGCTACAAGAGACCCTGTCTTGAATGAGTGAATGAATGAATGAATGAATGAGTGAGTAAAATAAATGCAGTTGAGTTTGTTTTCAATACCTTTATTTTCTCAACCAATTAATAACAATAATCTTCCCTATATAGTTCTCATGAATTGAGTAGGTAGTATATAGAGACCAGCAAGATGTCTCAGTGAGTAAGGGCTCTTGCCATCAAACCTGATTACCTAAGTTTGATGCCCTAGTTCCACACAATATGAGGAGAGCTCTATTCCTATATGATAGAAGAAAAGAATGAACTCCAGTAAGTTATCTTCTGAACTCTACTCATGTGCCATGGTATGTGGTTCTCAAATACACAATCATGTATACACATGAAATAAATATAAATATAAATAAATATAACCTCTCTCTAGGGGATTGGGTATGCAGCTCAAGAGAAGAGCATTTTCTTAGAATGCATGAGGCCAGAAATTCAATTCCTAGCAATGCAGGATATAATAACAGATACATAAATAAATTACCTGTAATTTTTTGTCTTGACCATGGTCTCCTTTGTCATCATTAACAACCACTACTAATACCTAGATAGGACTTGAAGTTTATAAATTATTTCAACATGTACTTTCTTGCTGTATAGTTACTGTAATATCCCTCTTTGTTGGTTGGTTAGTTGGTTGTTTGGTTGTTTGGTTGGTTGGTTTTTCGAGACATGGTTTCTCTGTGTAGCCCTGGCTGTCCCAGAACTCACTCTGTAGAACAGGCTGGCCTTGAACTCACAAAGATCTGCCTGCCTCTGTGTCCCTGAGTGCTGGAAAATAATATGTGTGCCACCTCCCCTCTCCACGCCCCGCAACATCCCCTTTTCATTGAAAAGAAAGCCAGGCATCGTGAAGGCTAAATGATCTGCGTAGGATCTCACAGCTAGTTAAATTAGCTCACTCTCAAATCTGCCAATTCTATGTATTTTGTTTCTTAGTCTACCATGTTGATATTTTATTTCTTTGGTTGCTGCATACCTGTAGTACCATCTCAGAAAATATTAAATATTTCTAAGCCCAACTTAGAAAATATTAAATAAAACCTTTGAATAGACACCTTCACTAAAGCTCCAAAAGACCAATCCATGAGTGTAAATTTAAGAGTAAGAAGAGGCTCTCTTAACCCATTTCACACTGTGTGCTCTTTGAGAAGCGGCACCAAACGTTCAGAACATGCTTTCAAAGAATTAATATTAGCATTCAAATTCAAGGAGACAGAGCAAGAAAGACAAAGAAAATGTCTTCTTAAGACTACAACTAGTGACATGGCAGCCTCTCTCCATTTGCTAACATTCAAATTTTTATTTGAAAACATGAAGAAAATTCTCAAGAGAAAGCAAGCATAAGTAGACAGGAGTGGAAGAATGTATTACCTTCTATTTTGTTAACTATAACTAAGTATCCAATTCTGGGTACTTTATAAAGAAAAGAGGTTTATTTAGCTTATTCTAGAGACTGCAGTGCTTAATGAGCTCCTCTGTAGTCAGCTCCCATCTTAGAGGGACGCTCATGAGAACAATAGGATGTTCTAAGGGAAGACGAAACATGCCATCTTGCAGGGAAGCTCATTACGCTCAAGAAGTAAACAACTCAAAGGCTCCAGGAAATCCCTAAAAGTGACCAGATTCACCGGATTCCTCCCTCCACCAAACACATATCTGCTGTAAGGACTGCTGAGAGACACCCTCAGAGAAGCTGGGATGTCTGGAAGAAGAGAGTCCAGCTAAGCTGGAAGGAAGAGGTTCAGACCAATTGACCTCCCTATAAAGAACTCTCTCCAGCCTCCAATCTCACAACTATCTGAGGTTATGCAGCATCCTCCGGGATTCCATCTTTCAGTCATGCTGGGGTAGACTTTGGTGATGCAGCTGTCTTTTAGTTATTTCTGCTCCTGTAAGTAACCCCAATAAAACACCCTGGTTCACCAATTGGACTTTGATGATATCCTTACATTGGCCTGTATTGGTTTCCTCTCTGGGAGGGAGTAGAGGCTTGCTCACTTCTCCCCAGGAGCACTGTTGCTCACACCATGGGCCTAGTTTCAGTTCAGCTCTAGTGAGGTCACCTTGAAAGTCAGTCCAAAAATACTGAGACCACTTCTAGGGAAAGGAGGTGGCATCCCAAGACAGGAAATTACAGAGCAATTTAGAAACTCAGAGGTTGGTCTTGCTCTTACAATAACCCATTCTCACTAGAACTAACCATAAGAACTGTCATAATCCCATTCAAGCACAACGCCTTCAATGATCTAACAGCCTCTCATGAGGTCCTGCTTCTTAAAGACCCACCACCTCTCCCAGGTTAGAATAGGCTTACAACACATTATCCTTGGGAATCAAACTACATGCAAAACATAGCAAGCCGTATATAGATCAGATCAGCATGCCTTACTGACATTGGGATTCGGGGGTTTCCAATCTTCCAGCCATTATCCTTTGAAGAGTGAGCACATATATGCTCAAGAGAATGCCCGCGTGATTGAGTGACCTCAAGCTAAGCTATGGAAGTCAGGGAAGGAGACACATAGGGACTCTGAGAACCCTTAGGGTAGAGTGGCCATGTCTAGAAAAAAATAATAGTGCAAGGTACTCAATGATCGTTGATTTTCTAATAACCACGTTTTTTGGGTATGGCATGCTGTATTCAATGACTGGAATATAATTTTATTTGAAAAATATTCATTGTTTATCTGAAATTAAACTTAACGAGACAATCTTGTACTTTGGCCACTCACCCTAAGGATAGCCCTGTGTCAAGCTCCAGGGATACTTATTAGGCGATAAAAACTGGAACCGAGCTACCGTGAGCAGGTCTGAGTTAAGTCCTTGGGTGCACACATACATCTTTTTAACATGTTTCATCATCTGCTTGAGCCTTTTGTCTTTGATTGAAAGTCGCTGTAAACTATGCTTGAACACCACAGCGTTAATCATAAGCCTCTTGAAGTATTTTCATATTGTGTATAATAAATGCCCATATACTTAGGATTTAAATAAGAACTACTTACCATAATATTTAGTTAAAATTACAAAGTGAGTACAAATTAAGCCATCATTTTGTTAAGGTTTACGTTATAAGTCTGATTTAATTTCCTCATGTTTTTCTATGTGTGTTTGTATAACTGTTGTGTCAAGACTTTCACTGATAAAGTATTTCAAATTAGCTGTGAGTAGAAATGCATTCAAGGAGTTACAACTGATGTGCGTTGGGACTAAACCCCTACAATCAGAGTTGTTTCTCACCTGAGTCCCTCTTACTGATGTTATGTAACAAATGGTCCTGATTTCTGGCAATAACTCACTTAACAGGCTCGCATTTACAGGGTACACTCATAAAAATAAAATAATGTACCGCTAGTTTTCCTGAAAAGAAAACAACACGAGATGTGGACCCGAGAAGCTGCATGGCCGTTTTATTCCACCTGAAACCCACATAGCACTGGGAAACAAGTGTTTGTGAGAGGTGGTGGTGAAACAGGATGGAGCGAGGAGCAAGGAAAGACACAGGAGCCACCATCTCTGTGGTCGCTGACCTCCAGATCTCCAGCCATTTGACCCCAGTGTCCTAGAACACCAAGCCTGTCTGTTAGGTAGAGTGTTGGGGCAGGGGAGGATGACTAAAGGCAGCCAAAGGACAGGGTAGTAGCAGTGAGGAGACACAATGCAGAGGTAGACAGGGACCTGAAGTTTTCTTCATTTATGTCCTTGGGTGACTTGTGTGATGATTTTAAAATGTCACATTCATTTGACAAAGTCATTCGCAATCATGAAATCATCAGCATCTTTTTCTCATGTTTCTTAATTCTTTACTACCTTCTTGTAAAACATCCTAGTTTCAGTTCATGGAAGAGTCCAAAGAATTCTCCAGATTCAATTTCATCCCAATATCTCTCCCCCAATCACCTTAATGTGACGTTCTGGGAAATGTGTGGAGCACATTGTTATTAAAGAACAGCAGCATCTTGGTGCTAAGGCAGCTAATTCCTCTTCTTTGCCACTCAGCACAAGGCTTTTATCTAAAGCTTAAAGAAGAGACCCTTCACGTTGGTCATCATGGGAGCTTCTGCCGGTTGGCTCAAGGCATTGGCAAATCATGCCTTGTTGACCAAGTTCACATGGGAAACCTCAGGGAGCCACTTAGAATGTCCTTGTCAACAGGCTAAAGGCTGAGCTCTCCTCCTAACACTGTCCTTCTGTCTTAACATGTGCCCTGCACATGAGAAATCACAGCTTTGAGAACTTCGTATAGCATCTTTCCCCAGATTTGCCCAAAAGAGACAGTGGGTTTATGGATAGGTAACAAAATCCAGGGCTAGTCTGTTTTCATCTCAGCGCTTCTTCGTCCAGGAAAATTCTTTATCCCATGTTAATGTAGCCAAGTACTTCCAAACGCCTCAGGAAACAGTCTGTGAAGGAGGGATTTGGTTTTAAAATTTAAAAGTATTCAATAGGATGCTTTTTTTTAATAGATAACATTCAAGTGGTTGAAAAACTAAAATGGCCCACCCCTCCCTGAGGATTCATAAGCAACTAACAGTTTCTAGGAGGGAGAAGGCTCCTAAGGCCTCACCTGAAGGATTCACAAGCAGTTACTGGTTTCTGAACCAGGCAGGGGAGACAATTCCTTCAATGGTGTAGCCAGAGCAAGTTGTTCGTGTTCCCCTCACCCATGCTCCTGTTAGCAACCTGAATGAAACATATGGGGGTGGGGGGAGAGAGAGGAGGGGGTACAGACTAGCTGGGGCAGAGAAAGGCAGTCAGTGTACGGGAGAGGGGACGAAAGAGATTGAATATAGCAAACATGCAAACATATTAGTGAAATGCCATAATGAAACCCATTATTACGTGTAGTTAATATATAATAATAAAATGTGTACTTATGAGAAGAGGAAAAGAATAAAAATAAAATAACACGAAGAAATAGAGGTTGAGAAGTTATATTTAACCCCTGACACTAATGTCCACTACAGGCAAGCTCTTCATGTGTTTTTGGGGGGGAGCATGAGGCAGGGTCTTCCAATGATTTTATACATAGTCACGTGCCACTTAATGATAGAGATTATTTCTGAGAAATTTATCACTAAGCAATTTTGCCACTGAATGAACCACATAAAGTGTACTTGCTCAGGCTACCTTGACAAGTCCCCTTGATGCAGGCAGAAAATGAGATGAACCTGAAAGCCACTTCTAGCATGAAATGGAATCCTGTTTTGCAGCACACTCTTTCTTGCTAAGAAGAAAAGAGTCGAACATAGCAAGTACATAATCATTATCATTGATATGCAGTACTATACACTATACAGCTGTACAGCTGGTAGCACAGTAGGTCATTGGCACCAACACGATTACAAATATGTGAGTTACTATGCTATGATGGATGCCACTAGGCTGTAGGAACTTTCCAACTCCATGGTGATTCATGGGACCGTCACCATATCTTTCTATATACACCCATCATAACCTTCAGCACATGCCTATATAAATGAAGAGGCATTAATACATATTATTTCACAGGCTTTTTTTTTTACAGAGGAAACCATAATTATATATGTTCCATTGTTTGCCTTGCTCTTTTGGTTTTGGTTTTGTTTCGAGACAGGGTTTCTCTGTGTAGCCTTAGCTGTCCTGGAACTCGCTCTGTGGTCTGGCAACAAACTCACAGGGTTTGACCTGCCTCTGCCTCTGAATGCTGGGATGAAAGGTGTGCGCCACCACCACCGGGTTCATTGTTTGTTTTATCATGTGAAATTTATCCTGGGCCACTCAATGTTATTCCATGGAGAGTATCTCCTAATTGACGGATTGTCGTTGTCAATAATCAGAAGGTCCCTCAACTCTTACCATACATACAATGCTGTACTGAGCAATTTGCCTTTTGTTCATACACAGGTATAACTGTAGACAGTTTCCAAGAGTTGAGAAGTCATAGAATTTTAATTTGAATATTTTTGACATTTACTAAAGAGTAGCCTACATTTGGTTATTTGGTTACTGCTGTCTGTCTCCTTGTGATTATATAAACTTCTAGAGTAGTGGTTCTCAGCCTTCCTATGGCTGCGACCCTTTAATACAGTTCCTCATGTTGTGGTGACCCCAACCATAAACTTATTTTTGTTGCTACTTCATAACTGTAATTTTGCTAGTTATGAATGGTAATGGAAATATCTGTGTTTTCTGATGGTCTTAGGTGAACCCTGTGAAAGGGTCGTTTGTCCCCCAATGGGGTAGTGACCCACAGTTCCTGCATGCTTAGCATGTTAATGCTGAATACAAACTAGATGTCCTACTGTAAATATAAATTTGATAACACTGGCATAATAACCCTTAAACTTAGGGACTAGATTCAGGTGCAGATTGAGGCATTTCTGAGTTTATACTTCAAGATGAAAATGGGACTGATAAAGATAAAAGTACTGAATAAAGAGTGGCGGTCTCAAGGAAAAGGCCAACTCTTCAATCCAGGGACTGGGTCAATAACAGGTGAGTCTCTAGGTTAATTACACACAGAGGCTGAATGACAAAGTGGATCAGAAACCCAGAGAGTTTCTTCCTGATGAAGCCGTGGAGACTGAGAATAGCACAGACTTAGAATTCAAGGCAAGAAATGGGGAAAGGCAAGTGCATTCTTAAAGTACAGCCTGTACAGAGATAGACAAAGAAGAAAGGAAAGAGGAGGGGGCAGGCAGTGTGGTTCTAGTGTAGCTTCTCACACAGATGCTCATGGAAGCCCCAGTTTTGCTCTGCAGCTCCCACATTTAGGGAAGTTGCTAGTAAACTGGCTAGGTAAGACAGACCTAGCTATTACGCCCCACCCACTCCTTCCAAGAACAGCCTTTCCCCTACCCCACCCCACCCTGCAGCTCTAGAGGCTCAGCCCTAGCAAGGAGATGCTGCTGAATGCTTCTCTTTTCACAAGGTCATCATCAGTCGTCACAGAAGCAAATGAACTATGGTTAGCCAACTTGGAAAAAGTAGAAAGACAGACAGAAGCATCCCAGGTGCAACTCTCAGCTCAGCTCTTGATAAAATCCCTCAGACATTGCCAGAGAAAGGTGAATTGGTACAACTTCTTTGGTTGCATCAATAAGGTAGTGATAACATTTAAAAACTACAAATGTGTTTTTATCTAGGGATTCCACTTCGAGGAATTAATTCTATTGGCACACTTAGAAAAGTACACATAATGTACATGTTTACTGAAGCATAATTTTGAGAGGCAGAAATGAAACAAAAATGACTTCCCATCAATATGTTAACGGCTTTTTTATTCATAATGCTGTCTTATATAACATCCTTCACAGCTACTGGAAGAATGAGGTAAACCTTATTACGTAGAATGGGGAGCAATGGTCACCAGCATTGCTAAGTGAATAAAAGTCAATCAACAGGCCAGGCAGTGGTGGCACACGCCTTTAATCCCAGCACTTGGGAGGCAGAGGCAGGCGGATCTCTGTGAGTTCCAGGCCAACCTGGTTTACAAAGCGAGTTCCAGGACAGCCAGGATGGTTACTCAGAGAAACCCTGTTTCAAAAAACAAAACAACAACAAAAACAAAAGTCAATCAACTTGAAACAGCCAGTGTAGTGTACAATTTTTGTATTTAAAAGAAAACATGCTATATTTGAATAAAAATGTCTGTTAAAACTATGAGAGGCTGATGGTCAACATTGAGGAGTGGGACCGAGGGAACAGGGCAACAGCTGGGACAGTTCTTTCAAGTGCTTTTTTTTTTTATTGTTTTTGCAGTTGCAAAGTTCACTTACACAGGCTATTATTCCTTGAGTTCCTTTGGTGTCTAAGTTATGTGGTGTTTGTGATCATGTTTGACTCAAAATAATCATCACTTCCAAAAACTCTGTTTAACAGGGGTACATTATAGCTGGGTAAACAGCTATGGTTGACCTTACCTGAGTTTCACAGAACTGATTTCAACTTTGTGGGTATATTGTTATGGCCCAGCACATACAGAAAACTTAGTAAAATGTCATGTGGTTACAAGACTCAATGTGTTGAGTCTTCACACTCTTTACCAGAGCGTGTAACTTTAGTACAGCACCTGAGTTCCCATATACTTTTAGTTGTTACTTACCAGGGCATATCCTTTTTTGTTTGTTTGTTTGTTTCTGTGTTTTGGTTTGTTTTGGTTTGGATTTTCGAGACAGGGTTTCTCTGTCTTGCTCTGGCTGTCCTCAAACTCAAAGAGACCCACCTGCCTCTTACCTCCTGAGTGCTGGGATTAAAGAAAGGTGTGTGCCACCACCACCCAACTCATGAGGGAACATCTTTTAAGAATAAGTTTTAGTTCCTCTGTTGTTTCCTGAGAAGTCTCCAGAGCAATATACTTAAAATAATGGAAGAAATGTGTCATATTTTGCAAGGTCAGGGAGAAGTGACCAAGAAAAGACAACCCGCCTTATTCAAATACCTGCTTTGCTAAAGAAGAGAATGCCCCAGGAAGACCGATTCTGAGGTAGACGCTCCCATCCTGATAATCGGAGCCATTCAGTTCATCTCTGTCCTGTATCTTGAAGATAGCCTGAGACAAAAGAGGGAGGGAGAGAGGAAGAGATGGAGAGAGAGGGTGGAGAGGAAAAGGGAGAAAGAAAGAGAGGGGAGATGAGAAAATGGCAAGGCAAGAAAAATCACTTGGCCAGTACAATGGACAATAGACTCAGCATATGTTCTCTTGGGGGGCAAGACTTTAATGCAAATCCTCAAATGGAGCAGAATATTGCTTGGGACATCAAGTTACAGGTTACCTACCTGTTGCTATGATGATGATGTCTTTGCCTATATTTTAATGAAAATTTCAAAGATGGAGAATTTACTTTCTGCAGAATGAAAAACATAGTGGAGAGTGCAGTGTTTATTTAATTGCCTTGGTGGATTATGACTTTTCCGTGTGGAAGAATATTTCATGTTGATAAATGTAGAAATGCCTACATTTTTATAGTAAGCTGGTGTCTGCATTAAAAGATGACTGATTAAAAGTGATGCACACTTTTAATCCCAGCACTTGGAAGGCAGAGGCAGGTGTATCTATGAGTTCGAGGCCAGCCTGGTCGACAGAGTGAATTCTAGGACAGTCAGGGCTACACAGAGAAATCCTGTTTCAGAAAACAAAAACAAACAAACAAAAAGATATAGGAATATCAAGCAAATAAACAATTTCTTTCACTGTAGTTATAGCCAGGCCTAGCTCATGGATGTAAACCAAGCCTACAATTCATAAATAACCTTCAATTTTTCACAGTGAGCTTGGGAGATCAGTGCTGCAGCCTTAAAGAGTTTCTACTTTATGTTCATGCAAAGGGGGTTAAGAGATGAGCAAATCAAGAAGAACAGGAACTAAAGAAAAACAAAGAAACACAGTAAAAGCCTAGTTCCCTAGTTCATTTAATATCCAAATATTCGTGATCTGCAGTTAAAAAAAAAGAAATGCAGTTTTCAAAGAAAAGTTGGTTCTTCTAAATGGATAAGTTGTAAACCCGCTTGGCCATTCAATTCCAAATGTATGTGTTGGTGAGAATTTGAGTTTGAAAACACTCTCCTCCAGTATTTAGATTTGAATTCTTAGAAATAAATGACCTTAAGCACTACCAGAGAGTCCAAAGGCACATTGGCATTGACAGTTGGAATAGTGTAGGGGTGAGAATACATATTTTACTTTACTCTCTTCTCCAGGAAGCTTGCACATAAATATATCAAGCCAAGCCCGCAGGATTGAGGTGGCTCCTCAGATTTATTTTAGCACAGACTGTTTTCTTCTTTGAACCACTAATCAACTTTATTAGGCGCCATTTCTACAGCTCAAATTTATTTGTCTCAGAGTCTTAGCATCCTCCTCTCCTCTCATCAGAGTCCTGGTTGGACTCCCTAGCGTGAGTCATTTATCCAGTTGCTTGCCTGATTATTCACATGTTTTTGAGATTTGTGAAATGTGGCAGATAAACAGGTTTATGCTGTGTGCAACTTGGAGGGCAGCCAAGGCCTGCTTGCCTATACAGCGTGTTTACTCTCCTTCCCTGAGTCTCTCTCCCATACAGAGAAGCCGTATTTCAAGACTAAAAATCAGTGTAGAATGCAATCCAGTAATGTCACTGCAGAAAACAGCAGGTGCCCATCCACTCATTTGCAGTGATTCTTGCAGTGAAGAAAGTGAATCAGTGATTCACCTGATGGACAAAGAAACGTCGCAGCAAACATGTGGGAAAGAAAATCAAATGCAGGGAAAGTAACACTTTCCTTGAGAGGTGTGCCCTGATTTTCAACAGCAAAACCCTCTCGCGAGAAAATTGGGAATGTTTTCAAAGTGTTCTTGCTGCACCTCAGAAAGCAACGGCAAGCTCCCTCTCTGCGTCTGCTGTTTTATTGCTTTTGTGTTTGTACTTCTAAAATAAATATCAATAAATCATTGCAGTTAGATACTCTAATATAGACAGAAATGTACTCGACTCCCTACAGTCATTACAATTGGAGGGGACTCTGATTAGGACGCTTTACTTAATTAAGTGATATCGTCTAAAGAGAGTTCTTCCCTCCATTTTCTGTTTAACAGTCTTGTAAAACACCAACAGAGGAAATTCATTCTGTTGTTTGCTTTCCTTATTGTAAACGGTTTCTTCTCATTCATATTTTACAGATGTGGTGTTAATGAAATGGCTAATAAGCCAAAGACTGCTATTCAGCTGCAGCCTTGCTGCGCTCAGTCCAAGCTACACAGACTAGAACACATTTTCTCTTCTGTCCCAGACGTGTATTTTTTTGGCAGCATGTGTAAGCTACAATTAAATTGATTTAAAATAAAAATTTCCAAAATAACCAGACTCCATCTAGTTTATCTGTGTGGTTCAGCAGAGACCTTTAAAATCTCTTTCTTTTGGAAAACAGGGAAAAAATGGGCAAAGAATTGAACAACCCTTATGCATTAGATGTCATTTGTAAAGCACTTTGCCTTTACTGAAAGACGTCATTAAATTTGGATTGCCAATACAAATATGATTATATATGTTTTCTAAATAAAATGTTGTTATGTTGCAACTGAACTCATCCATTTATTGTTTGTTTACCTAATGCTCAAACTGCATGTTTTATTCATAGATGTCTGGGAGAAAAAAAATTTTGCTTAATAATCACATCAAGCATATTTAACAAAAGCGATTCTCCTTTTATTAGTGAGCAGGTTTAAGCAGAATGATTTCATTTTTTTTCCCCATTTTGTTAATTCAGACTCGCAGGATCCTTGGCGTAGAGCTTTTGTTTCTCTCCCTGCTGCCTTTTATACCTTTAATGTATGCATGCCTATCCACTGATGGGAAAATATCATCTCCTGAAACTCCTCCTTGTTCCTTCTTGGCCATTCTCTCCGTGGATTTCTCATCTTGCTTAGTGTTCGCAAGTTAATTTTGCCAACTTGCTTTATGTGCAAGATAGACCAACTGAAGGCCAGTGAGGAACGCCTGGTCCTGTAGAGGGCTTTGAATTTCCTTTCAGGGGAAAAATTTGGATCCTAAGTGTACTTATTTACTTGTCCCTTTAAAATAATGCACAGTTATGCTTCTAAAGAGACTAAAAAGTGTGCCAGATAAAGATGTGAATAAAGTGAACATTTACCAGCACGGTGGTATTGCTCTCAATACTGAGTTGTTTTAATAAAAATGTTTGCAACTTTAGCTAATTAACAATGGTTTTGCATTTCAACCAGCGTTATTAAAAGCAGTGTTTAACGTCAAAACTTTATTAAATGAACTCAGCTAGCTAGCCACAGACGAACTTCACCTTGATAACAATATGCAGCTAAAAACTTTGCTGATCTGTAAAATCTGAATGCGTATAGGTCTCAGTATATACGACTGAATATTAATCATGCAAGGGCTTTTAAAACTAATTGCTGAATTATTTAGAGAATATTCTGCGATTTTGCTAAGAATCTGCATTGTTTAATATTCATTCCAAATAGGTTGGTTATTTACCAAACCAAACAACAGTAATCATAACAATATAGTTGCTAATTAGTCCGATTAGAAACTTTTGTTTTAGTGGAATATCATCTACACAGGACCACTGCCTGAAGACAATCTAAAAGTATACAATTTTTCCTAATTCCCCAAGTTAAGAAAGCCAAAGAAACACTATAAAATAATGTGCTCCTGGACTTGTGAGTCCCAGAAGTTGCTTGTAACAGCTTTACTATTTTTTCAAGGGGGGGGCATTTAATAAAGATCAGCATTACACGAGTTCTAAAGTCATGAAACTTTGGTGTCTTTCTAATATTGTCTTCTGGATCATTTTTATGGCTCAGTTAACCCTACCATCTGTGCAGCAAACATCTTCTCTTTAAGCTCTCCAGTTTAATCAGTGCTCTTGTCTTGACGCAAAGTGTAGGACATTCCTGCCCCTTGAGAAAAATTTTGGCGACGGAATCCCATAAAGTCAAGCTGATAGAGATTTTAATCCACCCACCCCACGTTTGTTTACCTCTTTAAAATTATTTTTAAACTGATGCACTGCCCCCACCGCAGGACTGGAAGCTGAATGAGAACTGTGTCTAATGAATACCACTGAGGTTAGAGTCGTCACTGAGTCATTATCTGGCTGAAGAATGCCAGCCCTGTTTCGGCTGAACCAATTATTTTTATCAAATGACTTTTCTACTTAAATTGTTTGCTTTAAGAAATGCTGATTTTTAGAGATAAGCAGAGGTTTTGTAATGCACATTTTAGAACATAATTACCCCAATTTCTACAAACCAATGTGTGGGCAACAGAGCAGACTTCGGACTGATGCTGAGAGAAACTGCTGCCTGGGGAAGCAGCTAACGTTCTAGTCTGTCCTGGAGGACAAGTGCGGAACCTTGAGTTAGACACAAGAGCTGCTCTGTCTTCAGCTGGACAAGGAAATTGTGTCCCAACATACCTTTTGATTATTGTTTGTAAAATGATTATCCAAACTAACATATTTGTCCTGAGGCTGGTGGTCTGAAGGGGGCTTTGCTAAGGGTCACAGTTGCACCCTCTGGCCGAGCTGGAAGGGAAGTCTGCAGAGAGGAGAAAGAAACAGTTTAGTGCTAGGCAGGGGTTGGGTCTCAAAACTCGTTTTCTTTCTGCAGGGATATGTATGAGTTTTCTAAGAAGGGAATATTTAGCAAAGGCCTTTTCTTTTCCTTATTTATTTTTTGAGATGGGGTTGGCGAAGATGAGGGAAAAATGCCACATCTTGTATGAATGAAGTAGGAGGAGACAATGTGCAGACCAGAAAAAGTAAACAAAAGCTGGACAGCTTAGCTTTCCTCCAAAGCGTGTTTCCCTCCACCAGGAGATGGCTGCAGAGTCTGAGGAGCAGCTCATTTGCAATGACAAACTCTGCTTTATCCACGTTGGAGACTGGACCATGGACTCTTAACTAAGACATCTCACTTACAGCAACAGCCCAAGTGTTATGACTAGTTTTGCCTCCAAAAGAGGGATCTGCTAGCCATTCACAAATTAGCTTTTTCAGGGGGGCAAAACTTGATAACAAACTTTTGTCCAAACACATGAATATTTTTTCACAGGTCATTTTTAAAAATGTCCTGAAACTCCTCAGTGGCCTAGAATATTCTGCCTTTCATATTGGATGGCTAACAACAACAAACCACCAGATTTTTTTTTATGTAAGCTACATGGAAGAAATTTAAATACTGCTTACAACAAACTGTGCGCTTCACGAAAATAGGATAAAAGCAGCCTTCTTCCCTAATATTGTTTCTCCTGAGAATAAGAAATCAACCTGAAGCTAAAGGTTTTCTGAGTAGAAACAAGCACTGACTGAGTTGTGAAAGCAGAGGTAGCCCTGAGCCCTGTCTGTTCCCTTAAGAGACACAGTGTCGAGATGCAGCCCACTTAGTTCAGTGCTGCGCTAATATGAGAAGAGATGTATTGTGGTTATTTGCAATGTATTAATCATTCATAATATCCCTGAATTCAGTGGCTCAGAAAAGGCTCAGTTCTTTCTCCCAACGACAATAGTCATATAAAAAGTATATAATTCAAATTCATGTTCTAAACTTTAATTTCTAAAATCAGTATTTTTCTCATGCTCAAATGCATATAAAATTAAAACAAAAATCTGAGTCAGGTTACCCTAAAAGCACACATAAAACAACATTTGAGAATTTGTTTTTCGAGATCTTGTTTTTGAAATGGCTACTTTAAAAAGAATGAAAAGGAAGAGAGACTCAAATGTGTCACAGAGTGTGATGAGTCAAATATTCCCTTCCCTTCCCCTTTGCAACCAAACTGTGGGAAATGAGGACCTCGGAGATCAGATGCTGCACTGATGTGAAAGGTGTTGCAAAGCTCGTTGATTGGTTCTAATTAACTGTGATGCTCTTGTGTTCTCAGTTTTAGCCGGGACACACTACACAATGCCTTTTATTTGGCTTTCAATGGATTTTTACTTAATAACAGCTGATCGCTATATCTGCAGCCCTTGGGTTTTTTTTATTTCCTAGGACTTTTTTTTCATTTTGAAAGATATGTTTGAAGATATTTCTACACCATAAAAAGAAATAAATGTTAACAGTATTCATGTGGTCTTTCACATGCATTTTGCATATTTACATTTGGTGACTCCATTCTCAAGCCACATTTCAATTGCTCTTTAAAAGTTGTGTATCTGGTCAATGTTTTAAGCAGGAAGTTCTGGAAGGCAAATGTGAACTGGCAGTTTTCTTTTACTTTTTAATAAGCCTGCTAAACAGAGCAGAGCCAAAACGTGGAACTTGCAAGAATTCCTTGCAATGGGAAGGATTCCAGGATTTTAAAATATTAAATGAAATTCTTTGCACTCACCTTTCTCCGATGACTTAAGCTGAAACAGCCCTGATGGAGAGAAGTCATGAATTTTCATCAACTTCACACATGTCGTACAGTCTAAAACATTTTGATTTGCCCTGGGACCCCTGCATGTCTCTGAAACAGAGTAATGGCTCTGCTGCGATGTTTTGGAGGTACAAACCCCCACGAAGCTCCAGGAGCACTGGGAGATACATGGCTAAAGTAAACAGCCTTTAAGTGGGAGGGGAAAAAGCATTAAGTAACAGGAAGTTCCCAAAGAAATACACAAGTTAAAATAAGGAGCTATTATTAGAAGCAGCACACTCTCGGTCATTTTAAGGACTACAATTTTATACAATACTACCCTTTCTGAGACTATGCAATTATTTGACCTGAATCAAACAGAATCATTTTGGACAGGAAAATCCATCACCGAAATATTGGAGCTTAAATTGTCCATTTAGTTGAGCAGACCTAGAAAGTGATTAAACAGTACTCCTCCTTTTGCTCATCTGAAGATGCAGTGTGATTCATGTGAGCAGTGAGTCCACTGCTTCAAAACAGCCAGCATTCTCACCACTGCCCAGAAGAAGGCTAAGTGGAGTTAAGCATGAAGCAAATGAAATTGTACCTAAATGACACCCTGCATGAGGGGCTATCTCGGAAATGCTTCTATCCCTCAAAAAAATAGTTTTAAATAAGTAAATAAAAATTACTAAGATGAAGTAAGAAGTAAGCACTAGGAGCGATCAGGGAATGGAAAGTGGGGAGCCCCAGAGTCCTTAGCGCTGTGCTCTCCACCTTACAAAGGGGGCAGGGCAGATGGCAGGGGGAGAGACTGAAACATGAGATGGGCTGGCAAACCAGTTGGCTTCTGGTAGCATTCTTCCTATAGCCATCCAGCCTTCCACTAAAGCAATGAGAACTCAGCTAGCTGCCTGTGAATCCTATAAGGGAAACAACACGTGCATTTAAAAGGTAGGCGCGGGTCCCACCAAGTCAGCAACTGCTGCACAGTGTGAGCAGTCTTCTTCTTCAAAAGATATTTCTTTAGAAAATATCTTTATCCTTCCGTGATTGCCATACTTCTAGGGCATAGGTCTATTTAATGAAGTGTGTTTCTTTTTGGCATCTGACACTGCACCAGCAGCCGGGGAAACCACTGTCACACACTGGTTCCTACGTTCAACCTGCATTCTTTATTCTTTGGACAGCATGGCCTTCCTAGAATGTACTTCTATATTCAGATCTTCGCAATGGCTTTATGGTTGGGTACACAGGGTAGAATATTAACTTCTTGGTCTAGTATTCTAAGATCTTTAACTTTTTAGCCCACTCCTCTGTTTTGTTTCCAACATTATTTTTATTATTTAGGCTGAGTTATGCAAAGCAGGTATGATTCTCTGACAATGGCAGACTTCCCCATCTCTTCTGGGCCTTGGTACATTCTGTTTCATCTACCCAGAATACCTTTTACCTCCTTTAGCAGTGAGCTTAAATATCACCTTTCCTCCTGCTGCCAATCCCAGACACATCTTTCCCTGAGATACTACTGGTTTTACAGACTTTGCATGACTCCTTCTTACACTGAACTGTAATTATCTGTCTAAAAAATTTATCTTCTCTTACACAATGTCTTTGAGATCAAAGATCTTTCTTTCTCTCCATGGCTAATACTTTGCCTGGAGTGAGCATTCAATGAATGTTTGCTGACTGAATAAATGAATCAATAAATAGATTACTGTATTTTCTTGTCTCAGCATCTTTGTCTTGGGATGATATCTCTAGTTTTTCCATTATAATCTCTAAACTGGATGTATGTTGACAACAGGACATTTGAAACAACTTGGTTTGAGCTTCTATCAACCACTTCTCCCAAGTCAAAATTTTCATTCATTCTCTCATGGTAGCAAATTGACTTTGATATCAGGTTGGAAATATTGATTCCTTCCTTCGTGTGAATGGAGAGTGATTCTTGAGTTAAAAAAGAGTCCCTTGTTCTAGACATTGGTAAAGAGATTTCCTTTATTTTTTTAAAAAAATTTTATTTGTTTGGTTTTAGACAGGGCCTTGAATTCATTATGTAGCTGAGGTAGACCTTGAACTCCTAACCCTCCTTTCTCAGCCTCCCAAATGCCAAGACTACAGAAACGCACCACCATTTCCATTTCTTACTAGAAAGACAACTTGAAAGACCACTTGAAATCCATGAAGCCTGTAAACGCACATGTAGATATAAACATCACCTTTACACGGAGTGGTGCTTTAGCAGAGGGTTCTCTGGCTTTAAGGAGTGGAACGCAGATGCACGATGTCGTGTTTCTGGGGGTGCTGTCACTATTATTTTGACTCTTTCCAGTCTTGCCCATCCTGATGAGTAAGAACTGCCTAGATACAAATATCTGCTATGAGAGATTGCCCAGAGAAGCTGAGGATGTCCTTAGTACATAAACATATTTTCCACTTGAAATGATACTCTCATATTCATCAATAAATGGTGACATGAAATGACACCCTCATATCCACCCTTCAAAACTGTAATAATCTTGAGTCAGGCCCTCAAGTAAATAAAGAGACCAACCAGTAGCCCACTGGGCTAAGAGAAGGCAGGGGTATCTCAAGCTTGAGATCACTTCTATACTCAGGATCTCACCCACCAACCCCATTCACTCCACTGACTCTGTTGTGTCCCCAAACTACATATTAAAATGTGGAGAGTACTCACTTATTAAGGTTAGGAACACAGTTCAGTGATCACTGGGCCAGCTCCCTACAAAGAGCCCTAGGTGAGATTGTGATTAACAATTAGCACTAGTTTTTGAATTCTTTTCTGGTCCACAAGGCCATGCCAATCAGTTTCCAAATCTATCACCTAAGGAGGAATTGTGTTTGTGAGTTAAAGTCCGTCATCACTTCAGAAGAAGGTCCTTCTTTAGGATGGCAAAGTCTTGGGTGATGGATGTTCTGTGGTTGGTTTACATCTGAAATGCAATAAAAGATTAAGCTTTTTAAAATTGTTTCTTCTTTAAATTCATTTTGTGCTGCATCTGAGATTTCACGCTTGTTTCCACCAAAATAGCATCACAACGTATAGTCATAATTTGAATAGGAAAACACTAGAATTCTCTCTTACCAATTGGCAAGGGGTGAACCTTTTTTCCTGTCAATTGTTTGTTTGTTATCAAAAACACCTAGAATTTTATTTGTTTCCTTAACATTAAAAGAAGAAAATATCATAGGCAAGTGTCCTTTAGTCCTAGCAGAGGCAGAGGCAGGAGGATCTCTGTGAGTTTGAGGTGCACTTGGCCTACATAGTGAGCTCCAGGACAGCCAGAACTACATAGTGAGACTGTCTCAAAGGAAAAAGAAGAGGAGGAAGTGGAAGAGGAAGAAGATACCAATAAGAATTGCAAGGGAAATAGTGAGGCTATTTCACAAGTTCAGTTAGAAAAGTGTTTGTTCAGAAAACACTATGTACAAGTTCACTATACAAGGTATAAACAGCAGGCAAATAACAAAAAGAAATCCTGGCTGTTTTATCACTGTGAAGTTATAGACTTAGAATGTGACCACCTAAACCACACAGGCTTAGAGTTTCCTGCTTGCCTTCTGTTCTCTGTCATCTTGAAAGAAAACCTTGGCAGAAAGGGTTAGTCAATCTGGAGAATGTTCTTGAGCAAAAATTTCAACTTTATAACTTAGTAAGCAAGGAAAAAAATGTCTTCAGCTTCGGTGGGGCCATTTGAAAGTTCCTCACAAAGGTACAAAGGGACTTGAGCTTCAGTTCTACTAAGGCTCTAAAATGAATTCATTATATTAAAATGACTCTTGGAGCAAGAGCCAGTAATGATTTGTATTATCAGCTAATAAAATGGGGTTAGGCATATTTGTTCAATAAAAGTCCCTTTTATTCACTTTTACAGACATTCTTCTTTCTGCTTAATGAACATGGAAGACTGTTCATCATTCAGTATTGTTTAACTTAAAAAGCACAAATCTGTCATCTGGTTTTAAAATATTTTCACCCATTGGTAATGTAGATGACTAGCGTCTATCTCTGTTCTTTAAGAATATACTAATACGATAAGATAATTTTGGAAAATTAAATTTGGAGTTTTTTACATTTTACATCTAGAGACCCCTTAGAATATTAGAAAATATCCTTTATAGAGTAAGTTTTGCTAGCTCTCCTGAACGCTTACATGTCAATGAATTGTACCTTTCTTTTCTGTTCAGAACTGTTACAAGCCCTCTCATCCAGGCAAGTTCCCTGAAAAATTTTCGGTGAAGCCCAGGGCGTTTTCTTGGTACCTACTAGCAAGTTATGGCTTTACCCTTGGTGATCATAGCTAATTTTAGGTCCCCAAACCACTTCTAAAATGAGACTATGAGGAAGGGGGTTTGTCCTCCCAACCAAGAGGACCCTCTCAGTCTTATTTCACCCCCAGACCTCCTTCGTGCCGGAGCCTCCCATACAGAACACTGATATTTGAGAGAAACGCAGTTTGATTTTACAATGCCGCTGGTGGGTCAAATAGTTGCATGTTTCAGCCTGAGGTAAGAAGAAAACTTTTGCTCTAATCCCTATTTCACATTTCTCTGAAAGGTCAGTGCCTACTCTCTAATGGATTTAGTAGGGGTGGGGGAACCTTGATTAAAGCAAATGCTACAGTCAGAAATTTGTTCAACCGACACGAAATAGCACTACTCCAAATTTCATTGGCAGCACTTGATTTTCTCTGCGCTCTTCACCACTGTCTCGCGAGGGGGGTTCCTGGGTTTTGCCCTCAGTAATAAGGATCTGACTTTTGTGGTACTTTTCAAAACTGAGGCTGTCTAATAGGACACAGCTTACTTTCTCAAGAAACTGTTTGAGAATTTCTTTATCTACATCTCTTCTTGTCTTTCTCCTTCTGACTCTTTCCAAGAATTCCCCCAGAGGTCTTTTCCGAATCTGAGGTGGAAGATGTGGAAAGGGGGCAACGGTGAATCTGCAAACCTCACTGAAATTCCTGGTACGTTCTAGATGCTACTTCAGGATTACAGGAGTGATTCGCTCCTCTTTCTGTCCCCTGGCAGCTAAATGGGACTATTGGAGAGCTGCCAGAAGGGTAGGTAGCCAACCTGCTTGCCCTTGATTGTGCCTGCCAGCTTTTTAATAACAGAAGTAGGGTCAAGTAAGCGAAATCACAAACCGAGGAGAGTATTCTGAGAATGCAGAGGCAGTTAATGTCCTTCCAAACCTCAGATGGCTGGCAACCCTTGGCAGAGTAATCTATGATTTGTGGCACCTGACCCTGTCACTGTGGCTGTTATCTCTGCATTCACTAGAAACATATTTACAGAATCTCTCCATTAGCAAAGATGCCTTGTGTGTGATTACCCAATTGTCATGGTCACACTAGGGTTTTGATACAGATCCTATTCACAAATGAAAGCATGCTCTAAACTACACACAGAATGGGGTAGGGCTAGGATCCTCACTCAGTAGTCCATCAAGACTTCTCTTGGTAGATCTCAGAGAGCTTATTGCTGAAGTCTTGCCTCCTTCATCTCCTCCCCACTGTATTCTGTCCCCTACATCCAAGCTCAGAAAAGAATTTTTCTAGGTTGTTGTTTGGGTGCTTAAAAATTCTTAATGGTGTTCATAGTAACTAGGAATAACAAGTGTCTTAAAGATATGGCCTATTTTATACATATTTGAGAAAGCGTTATTTTCCTCAACCAGTTAATACTGCTCTAGAGTTAGTACTTGGTACTTAGTATCAGCAAAATACTTTGTCCCCACTTAAAGGAATTCACTCACAATTACAGACAGCTTGCAGGCTGTCTTTCTTCCTTCTGGTGGACTCAAAAACAAAGGAAAAATTAAAACATCCACCCTGGATCAAATTATCTTGAAAGAACTATTTAAAAGTTAGAGCGTGGCTTTACAGGCGCCAAGGTCCTCTTTTGGATGGCATTGAAGCCCTCGCTGTGGGAAGTCCTCCACCTGTTTATGTTCTGTGTTGGCTGTCTTTAGTATTAGCTGGAAAGGTAATTTGGGGAAGAGAACCAAATGAGTTAAGAACAGTAAGTCATGAATCAAAATGAAACAGTAACTCCTTGCTATATCTCAAATAAAAAAATGACCTGAGCAGATCAAAGTGACAGTAGATTAAACAATGAAGGTAATAAACTCGCCACAGATCCCGGTTTCTGCTGACTTGACAGCTACAGGCTGTTCCCTGGAGCTGCCTAAGGACTAAATGGCCGAGATTTAGAAGAGTTGAGTGACCAGCTCCCCTCAGCCTGGTTGGAGACACCACCCAGACAGGCCTGACTTTGGACCTCTGGAACCTGGCGATCAGAACCAAGAGCTCCCACACCCCCATAGTGCTCAGTTCTGGAGGGTCACTGACTTTAGGGAGACCGAGGACAGACGCCAGCCTGGCCGGTACCAGCACAGAAGAGGACCTGACCAAGAGAAGTTCACTGCACGTCTCCCTGTGCTGGTCACCTCTGCATAGCGGGAACTTAGGCCCTAAACTATGTCCAAATCCCAACAAGAGAGGATGTTCCCCTGGGGCGGAGGGAGGGGGCTGCGTGGTTAGCCAGTTGGCAGTATCCCACCAGGCTCCCGGACAGTGAGAACCGGGCCTCCACGGTTCGGTGCTACACCGACCCTGCCCTCATCCACCGTAAGAGGACCGACGCGATGCCGGGTGGGTGCACACTGCCTGGAACCTAGGCAGGCAGCAGCGTTTGAGCTCGCACCGGCCGGGAAGCTCCACGTGGAGCCGGGTGTAAGCGCCCTGGTGGGGACTCCCGCCTCCTTGCATCCTGCACCCCCTCCCCCGTGCTCTCCGGGCAAGGGCGCCTCTCTCTGCTGGGAGCCTCTCGATACCGTCCGTCGCGACCCAAATTCAACCCCCAGGAAGATGATCGCAGAGACGGTGAGCAACAGGAGAATAATTTAAATGGGGGAGGGGACTGGCAAGAGGGCCAGGAAGAAAGCTCACAAGAAAATCCCCTTCGCCACCAAAACCGTTTCTAAGAAGTCCTGAGGTTTTATTCCTGAAGATTTCACTTTAAAAGCTGAAAAAAATTATTCCACTGCTTTTAATTGAAGTAAACAAAGTGCAACAAATCCTAACTCAAATATGATTGCCGTGAGATTAGGGTCTAATTGCTTAGGGTTCAGGTGGAATCTGCAGGCTAAATCCTACAGGGCCAATCTGAATTTCTCAATCCTTCTGTCAAAAGGAGAGCGCTGAGAGCCCACACGCTTCCTAACAAGTCATTTTTAACAGTTACAAGCTTCGCACAAAGACCACACAGGGCGTCTAAGAGATGCAAATCTAATCCCTGGTCGTTCTACAGGCCTTCAACAAAGATGTGCTAAACCCTAATAGAAAAGAAATCAGTTCTCTGTCACCCGTCCCTGGTAAAATCTATTAGAGAATGGACCGAGCGGCATCTACAGCAGTTGCTGCAAAGGTTAAGGACAACTACAAATAAGAGAGCCCCAAGTTTTGTTTTCCGTGTGAAATATCGGGAGACGCTAACCCCAAATGAGTGACAGGATTCGATCCGTGGCTTCGCATTCATTTGAACGCTATAAAATAAATAAATAAACACACACATTAAGACTTTTGAAGACTCCGTTTCTAAATTTAGGAAAGATGAAACAAATTCCTCCCAAAGATGGAAATCTTTGCCTCCAAAATTATCAGAAAATAAGGACCGGGAAAGCAAGGGCGAGCCGCGAGTTGAGGAAGGACTCAGGCATCAGCCTTCGAGCCCGGTTCTTCTACGAAAAAGCCTGACAGTGGAGCGGCCCCAGCCGGTGCTCCGGACTCTCACGACTTCGGGTCGGTGAAGCTGAGCGACGGGCGCCGACGGCTTGCAGCCTGGACCGCCTTCCTCCATCCCAGACCTGCGGGCAGCGCCGCGGTCCCTCCGGGAGACCTCACCCTGCTAGACCCGCTGGTGCACAGCGAGTCTGTGCTTCACAGCCGCCCAAGCGTCTCAGATAAGCACTTCGGCCGGTCACCACCCAAATGAGGCCCTTATTCAGGCTGGCAGTGTCATGCTGGGGTATTTAAAAGGTTGTGATGCAGCTAAAATGCTTCACAGCGTGTGTGACCCTTAAATAGAAAGAGTCCGGGTGCCCCGGTGCTGCAGAGATGCCCCCTAAGGGAGCCAAAGCGGGGTGGGGACTTCCTTGTAGCTGCTTAGAGCCGCTCCTGTAGGCCCGAACAGTCTCTGGGCTCCGAGGCTATGAGCGTCCCGCGGAGCCAGCTGCCCCGGCCAGTTGTTTCTCTTGGTGCTGGTTTGTTAGCTGTGTTTTGTTTGTTTGTTTGCTTGTTTGCTTGCTTGCTTTGTTTCGTTTTTAAGAGGGCCGGCCTTTGCCAAAACATAGCCCCAGAGAATCGAGGTTTTCCTTCCATCCTTGGAAGCTTAGGATTCCAGAGTGAGGGCAATGAGCAGGGATCCTGTTCCTAGGCACCTGGATCACCCTGATGACTCCGCCTAGCCAAGCTTGCAGGGGCTACGGGGGTTCTAGTCAGTTCCAAAGCAAGTCTCCCAGCTTGGGAGGGCTGTAGTGGGAAAGTTTTGTCTGCTGCCATAGAAGTTTGCAGAAGCCATTTTCTTTTCTCTCATTCTTTCTTTAACTTAAAATGCTTTTTTTTAAAGAAAGAAACTGTTACTTTCTCTCCCCACAACTGTATCTTTTGCTTCCCCCCCCCCCGAATTTGTACTTCCTCGGGGCACAGAGCCCAGAGTTGCCAAGTGGGAATAAAAAGATGAACTAGAGAAGGTGGGCTTGGGACTGAAACCAGGGGCTCTTTAATTTGTCCTGGCAAGGTGCCTCCCATTCCTGAGCCCTGGCAGTATCTTGTAGAATTGCCCCTTCCCTCCAAGACTATTCCAGAGAGATGTGCCCCTCCTCCATTTGGGGAGCTATGCTGACACAGCAAGATGTAGGTAGGAGCCCTGTCCTCCCGCCCTCCCTTACTGGCATTAATTGAATTTCTTTAGACAGAGGGTTCTCTTCCCTTCCTCTGTCACGCTTCTATCATGGCCCCTGACAGGCAGACCCTGGCCATTCTTTTGGTCTTCTTACTCCTCAAATGGCCTCCCATGAAGACCTCACTGGCTTTTATTCTTTACAGTTTAGCCATCCACTTTATCTGCTTTTCGTTTTAGTACTGGCATTAAGAAAATGACACTGAATTGCCTACAAAATAAGACTGCGGCTCTGAATCTGGAATTGGGTAAGAAAGCAGGGAAAACAGGCATTGAACTGGAGACATGAAAGATAAGGGGAGGAAAGGGGGAGCAAACGAACTGACGATAAAGTCGCACCAGGCTATGAAGACAAGAATTAAGATGCCCCTGCAGGTGGTCCTTGGGACTTACCAGAAGGCAACCAAGGAGGCCTCCTGGGGAAGGCAGACCAAGGTTTCCTCTCGCGGGGTCTACATCTAAAGACTTGGTCTGGAAATCCTGATCCTGGTACCTTTGGCCCAAGACAGTATGAAGGGATAATCACAAATCAGCCTCCACTTGTGGAGCTGCAGTTGTTTGCTGTAACCTTGTGAAGGTATTAGGGAGCTGCCCTGAGAGTACCCCTGGCTCTCTGTAGCTCTAGAAAACAGTGTTCCTAAGTCCTACTAAGACTCACCCAGCAAAGCCCACTCTCCAGCTGGTCCCAGGTTCTGCTGATCCCAGTTTCAAACTCACCTCCTCCCAGCTATAGGCTCTTTGCCCTGCCACACACACACACACACACACACACACACACACACACACACACACAC